>CM076975.1:49355202-49464708 GCA_039105355.1 Benthosema pterotum | reverse complement strand
CTGTTACCTACATCCATACTTCACTTGTGTTATGCAATGTTTGGTTATTACATTTTGATGAAAATAAAGATTGTGTACATTTCCTACATGTGTGAGCAAGACGTTATCTTTGAATTGAATTGAATACTTGTTTGAATTGCCGAGGTCAACACCAGATGCAACACTGATAGTGCAGCGGTTAAGCTCATGAAATGGAAGGTATTGTGCATTTTATGACTAAAGCATGAAACTTTCTACAGTGTTTCTATACACCATGAAGTTTATTTTCAGATGTGGAAGCACTTCTCAGTTGAAGTGCTTTCATGTGTTAGAGGCTGTACAAATGTAAGGTGGTCAAAAACATGGATTTTTCACTTTTTGCAGGCATAAAGACAGTATATCAATAAGAAGAGTCCTGGAACACACTAATCACCATAAAATTGCTTTAATGTGTTAAATCAGCAGTATAAGATGTGTCATTTGGGTTTCAGGGTCCATTAGGTCACCAAACATCTCTCATAAAGAAAGACCAAAAAATCGGATTTTGCATAATTTGTGTTAATTTGGATTGAGCATTTCACATTTCTTCTAGACATTTCCTAGTTGCAGTAAAGAGTGTCTACAATGCAATGACACTATTAGCGAGGACTAACAGTCTCCTGAGTAGGGATGACACGGTATGAGATTTTACAGCATTGTTATGCTATTGGGAACCTATATAGGTGTTTCATGGTATTTAAACTAAAATACTGTATTTGCTATACTTACAGCAGAAGTGAACAGTGCATGTTCAGATCTGCATCAGAGAACTGTCACCACTTTCAGACTGACCTCTGGTGACCTTGAGGAGTCATTGACCTCAGAATTGCATTTTGGCACGTGTTGTTCCTCTCTCTATTATAATAATATGTTAAGTTTGTTAAGTGGAAGTTTTATTCTAATGATAACTTAAAAGTAAACAATAGACTACAGAAATGATGAGTTGTGTTTGATATACATTTTATGACATTGTGTATGACATTGATATGACATTAAAAACATCTAGGAGGAGAGTGAGCATCAGCAATAAAATAAAGACAGAACATTCATTGTTTATGTAGTTCTTATGCAGCTCCAAACAGAACTGTATGAAGAGATATAAGTAATTGGTAGTGATGGTCAAAGCCGAGAAACTCAGCTTCACTATCGTGCCCAGAAGGTCTACAGGACACCCTGTGGAAACCCTCACAGACCTGAACTACACTGACATCTGCCTGCTGAGACTGAGGTTATGACCTATAACTTCCCCAAGGACATCTGCCCCTAATAACAATAGAGGCTGCAATTCTGGGTGAGATCAATGGCTAATGGTATGACCAGTGTGTGGAAATCCAACCTACCCCAGCACATCAACATCAGTTTCATCTTTTATGGCTGTAAATGCTGGACACTAACACAAGCCCTATAGAATTCCAAGGATGGGTGCTACGCCAGAATGCTGCGTGTGGTACTGAACATCGACCAGGATGAGCACATCACCAACCGGCATCTGTATCAACCAGCATCGGGGAATTACTGCATGTACCAAAGAAGATAGCAGTACAGAGTACAGATGAGTCTAGCTGGACACTGACACCGATACCAAGAACAACCAGCCAAAGAGTGTGTACTGGATGGAGAGAACGTCCCACACCTTTATCTCTTCATACAGTCCTCAGACGAGCCCTCCATCAGCGTATCTAGTCATCTTGGTTTTCCATACATCTGTCCACATATACAGTATGTGGACATACTAAAGGAAGATGAACCAACACACACAGGCAGTGATGGAGAGAACGTAGGTGTGGGACGTCCTCTCCATCCATGCCTGTGTGTTGATTCATCTTCCTTTAATACGTCCACATAGGTAGATGTGGGACGTCCTCTCCATCCATGCCTGTGTGTTGGTTCATCTTTCTTTAGTACGTCCACATAGGTAGATGTGGGACGTCCTCTCCATCCATGCCTGTGTGTTGGTTCATCTTTCTTTAGTACGTCCACATAGGTAGGTGTGGGGCATCCTCTCCATCCATGCCTGTGTGTTGATTCATCTTCCTTTAGTACTTCCACATACGTAGGTGTGGGACGTCCTCTCCATCCATGCCCGTATGTTGGTTCCCACAGTACCTTTGGTTGGTTGTTCTTGTTATCGGTGTCAGTGTCCAGCTAATCTCATCCTCTGTACTGCTATCTTCTTTGGTACGTGCAGTAATGCCCCGATGCTGGGTGATACAGGGTTCCCCAGGGTGTCTCGTAGACCTTCTGGTCGCGATAGTGAAGCCAAGCTTCTTGGCTTTGACCATCTCCACCAATTCCTTATCTTACCTCCTTACCTCTTCATACAGACTCTTTTGGAGCTGTATGAAGAGCACCTGTCAATTATGCTTTTTCGGTATTGTATTGCTGTTGTGATTCCTTGGAACAAAACCTCCATTTCATAATATATTATAATCAGGACTGCACAGAACTGCGCGTCCAATCAAGCACATGGCGCGGTCAATTACGGGCTGGGGAACGCTTTTGCGCACCACAGATGGGGCTCATAATAAAAATTAATATTGTTTATGGCCAGAAGCCTTAGTATACATATAAATTCGCCAACTCCGTTCACTTCATTGGGCCAGTCCAATGGCGGCTCCTCTACAATGTATTTTCAACTCCAGTTGTCCCTATTCAGGCTGCATGAATAGCAGTTGGAGTGCTCAGTTTCTGACCCCTCACTGTCGCAACTAGATGGCTCTGCCCCCATTGGCCAATCACACCTTGTGGACACATGGGTGCACTGGCCAGTGTTGCCAACCTGACTCATTTGTCACTATATTTAGCTTTTTTCCAGACCCCAACCAACCAGGCCCCAACCAAATGGACGCGTAAGGGTCCATTTGGTTTCATTGTAGTGCATTAATTTTATTCTAATGCATTCGAGTGCGTGTTTGAAGTGACACTAATGCATTTTGGATTTTGGCAGTTGGCGACACTGACACTGCCCAAACGCAGTGTGTCTTTACCTCCTTCCTCGATCGATCTATGCTACTGCTAGTAGCCCACACTGAGACATTATTCTGCTAACTTACAGCTAAACTCTCATCAAATGTCCAAGAAGCAAGCGCCATTAAGGAATTATTTTGGTGTTCCATCACCGCAATCTCCAAAGAGACTGCACAGAAAAGACGTCTTTGCTGTAAAGTGGTTGATGCACAATGTTGCTTAGCCCTGTTGCCGTTGCGTTCGCCCCTCATCTTAAACGCAACGGGGCTGTGTGTGTGTGTGTGTGTGTGTGTGTGTGTGTGTGAGAGAGAGAGAGAACGCATTAAAGGGGAATTCCACCCATTTCCAAACATGTTATGTCATTAACATGCAGAGAGAACACATTAAAGGGGAATTCCACCCATTTCCAACATGTTATGTAATTAACATGCAGAGAGAACGCATTAAAGGGGAATTCCACCCATTTCCAATGTTATGTCATTGACATGCACCTTAGAGATGTTGTGTTGTTCCCCAATCTATTCCCTAAAAATGGAGGTCTGAAAATAGGGGTCGATATAAGTCGCCGATACGGGTCGATATGGGTCGCCGATACGGGTCGATATGGGTCGCCGCATTTTTGGAGCACCAGGTAACATCCCCTGGTGCTCCACTGAGTACCAGACCAAAATAGTTATGTGCAGCCCTGATTATAATGGAGACTGGAACATGTCAGAAAGCAATTCTGAAGTCAATGACTCTCGGTGACCCAAGGTCTCCAGATGTCAGTTTGACAGTGTTAACAGTTCCGGGCATGCAGTTCTGAACATGCACAGTGCAGTTCTGCTGTAGGTTATAGCACATACCTATGGTATTTAAAAATTGGTATTTAAAATTAATACATACATACTATGTCCTAGTATTTATTTATCCATTTTTAAATACCATGAAACACTGAGGTATAGGTTTCCAAAATCTCATACCGTGTCATCCCTACTCAGGAGACTGTTAGGCTTCACTAACAGTGTCATTGCATTGTAGACACTCTTTGTTGCAACTAGGAGACACTTTACTCCAACTAGGAAATGTCTAGAAGAGATGTGAAATGCTCAATCCAATTTAACACAAATTGGTGAAAATCCGTTTTTTGTCTTTGGTCATGTGAGGTAAGTTTGTGTGACCTAATGGACCCTGAAACACAAATGACACATCTTATACTGGTGATATAACCCATTGAAGAAATTTGATGATAATTAGTGGGTTCCAGAACTCTTCTTGTTGATATATTATCAATGTGTCTGCAGAAAAGTGAAAAATACATGTTTTTGACAACCCAATATTTGTACAGCCTCTGGCATATAGAAACATTCATGCTCAGAAGTGCTTCCACATCTTAAAACAAACTTCATGGTGTGTAGAAACACTGTGGAAAGTTTCATGCTTTAGTCATAAAGTGCACAATTGGTTTGCTTAACCGCTGCACTATGACGAACTAAGTTTAAATCTGCAATTTTGCATCAAAGTAAATCTATTCTGGTCTACAGCTCTACTGCTTCTGGGCAGAATATAGACACAGTAGAGCTATATGGTCCAGAGATAGACTTCCAGTCCACTCCCACAACACCAGGGCCAGATCTAAGCATGGGCATGGAGGGCAATGCCCCCCTGACTGCCCTATTATTTCAAACTATAGTGCTTACAGTATACGGTATTTAAAATGATTTGAAACACTACTCTACCCTATTGATGCTGACTAGCCTAATAGAAGTCCTGTAACAGAAAATGGTATGGGTGCGGATAAAGCCGCCCCCGTACCAGCAGTGGGAGTTCTCCCTTCCACAGAATGTGGAGACATTTTTGTTATTACATTTTACAGTAATGACAGTAAAATGTTGAAAATGGGTGCTATTCACCTACTTCCTTTAGCTAATATGCCACCGAAAATGTGGAACGCTCTGTCATTAACAAACCATTTAAGAATACACTTGTTTGCAAAGCCACCCTGTTCATTTTATCAAACATATCATTCTTATGGCAAAGAATTACTTTATTGAACTCACTAGATCTTCATCAGGTCAGTGAGCTATGTATGACCTGATGTTTTCATGAATGGTCAAATTCCACTCAGATAATAAACAAATATAACTTTTCCCATTTTGTTCTCTCTTGTTCTATACTTTGCCTATTTGTCTTGTGGCTCAGGGGTAGAGTCACTGGATGGATGCTAACTGCAACGTTGTCGGTTCGATCCCGGCCTACTCCAGAGTTAGTGTGGAAGTGTCCTTGAGCAAGACACTGAAACCCTAATTGCTCCTGATGTGCTAGTAGGTACCTTGCATGGTTTCCAACACTATAAGTGAATGAATGAATGAATGAATGAATGAATGAATGAATGAATGAATGAATGAATGAATGAATGATTTTTTTTATTAACAGAGATGATAGTTACAGTACAAGTCAAGTACACACTGCTACAAAACTGATAGCAGCTTGGAGAATTACAGTACAATTCAAGTACAACTGCATCAAATCTGAAAAAGCTGATTGGACACACTAGTTAAGCATACACTTGTTTACAATAGTGGCCAACTTGTTCATTTCATTAAGGCATTCAAATACCGTACATACAAAACAACTACTTCAGTAAAATCAGAAGCAGCAAATCATGGAGGTAAAATAAATCATAGTGGAGGTAAAAAGGGAAAAGAGAAATGTACAATGAGGAGAGGGGGGGTGGGTGGGGGGATTTTATATACATTTTTGTATTTACAGTGGCCAGTTTTAAATTGCAGCCATCTGTAGGTGCCCTTTGAGAGCGGTTTTGAAGGAGTCAAGGGATTCACATGCCTTTATGACTGTTGGTAGGGCATTCCACATTTTGGTGGCATATGAGCGGAAGGAATTAAGACCCTTGTTTGTGCCAAATCTGGGTTGGACTTGGTTAGTAGCACTCCCTCTGGTGTTGTGGGAGTGGACCTCATTGACATTAAGGAAGTATTTGGACAGGTACAAGGGTGAATGTGTGTGTGTGAATGGGTGAATGATTGAATGTGATGCACAATCTCTGTAAAGCACCTTTGATAAAGGCACTAGGATTTATAAATGCACCATTTACCATTTAACCGTCCTGACTCCTGACTTTAATACATTGAATCAGTTTAGGGTGAAAAGAGCAGAATTAGCTGGAGTAAGAACTATATCTACACTCGGTAGATTGCCAGCTTTCGTGTTGAGCACAAGCACAAGCAGGCCATTGCCTACTGGTGCACGAGCAGCAGTGCTCTGCTCGCGCAGTTAAGCAATATTGGGAACACTAGTGGTGTAATGTTGCTATTCTGTAGAATATTACACGGCACCATAGATCCCCCTAGTGACCGTTTATGGTATGAACGCTCCAGACGCAAACTCCGTTCACTTCATAGAGTCGGTTCAATGGCGCCTCTTCCTCCACCTCCACATAAACTTCTATTGAGAATGGGGACAAAACAGGGACAACCGATTACGGAATGTGTTGAAGTCTAAGTGCCTGCGCCCGTAGACTCCAATGCAGTTTTTCTGACCCCTCAATGTCGCAACTCTTCTAGAGGACGTGCTTCAGAGGGTAACAGGAGGGCTCGGCCCAAATAATACTCTGCCGCTGAGTATAGACAGAGTTACGCTGTCACAAACTCCGTTCGCTTCATGGGATCAGTCCAATGGCGGCTCTATCAGGTTATGTTTCACCGTGTTAATGAATTTTCTTTTAGGAACCTTTTATTGTTATTATTATTTTTTACAAATGGAATCAAATGGAGCCGCTAGGGTCCATTTGGTTCACATTTGTACACACTCAGGAAAATATTGGAAATAGTCCCCCTTTTCGTCCCTCTTTCAGGCAGCAACAGTTTTCTGACCCCTCAATGTCTTTACATTTCGGTTGGTCCGAGTATTATTTGGGCCGAGTCTGCATGTATCCCTTCAGAGTCCTACAGGGCTAGTGAACAACTGCACATGCGCAGAAGCTGTCCAACGTGTGTTCACCTGCTGGAGCTCCGATGTTTGAAATCCTTCAAGTAAACGACCAGAGCAGGAAGATAAAGCAAACAGTTCTACTATTACTACTGGAATGTGGTGAAAGTGGACAGGCCAGGACCTATTTGATAGATTAGGATACTTTTATGAGACCTTGGCTCTGGGAAGTAAAAGTAATGTAAACACAATGGATTCTAGCTGACGCTAAAGACTGGACCACCTGCTGAAAACCCCTGCTATAGACTATCGACTCTGTGAGAGTTTATTTTCCTCTGTTCTACAACTTTTTGTTTTCCCCTGTATGTACACACGAGCACTGACTCAGCAATGTGAAACAACGTAAAGATAAGGTAAAACAAAGTCCATTTTGCTTAGGCTGTGAGAAAAGCAATAATTGCAATAATTACAGAGATAGATCACAGAGATGATCTATCTCTGTGTTTTCAGTGTCATGAATAAAAATGACTCCTCATTTAGAAGCCATAGATATTGTTTTGCATTCACAGGATTTGCGTGAAGTTGATCGATTTGGAAAAAAAAAGTGGTGAAAACGCTCCGTTCCTCCACCTTTCTCCCAGACCGCATGCACGCGCTGACTGGTCGCATGCACGCTCTCACTGATCGCATGCACGCTCTCACTCATAGCTCTGACTGATCGCATGCACGCTCTCACTCATAGCTCTGACTGACCGCATGCACGCTCTCACTCATAGCTCTGACTGATCGCATGCACGCTCTCACTGACCGCATGCACGCTCTCACTGATCGCATGCACGCTCTCACTCATAGCTCTGACTGATCGCATGCACGCTCTCACTGATCGCATGCACGCTCTCACTCATAGCTCTGACTGATCGCATGTACGCTCTCACTGATCGCATGCACGCTCTCACTCATAGCTCTGACTGATCGCATGCACGCTCTCACTGATCGCATGCACGCTCTCACTCATAGCTCTGACTGATCGCATGCACGCTCTCACTGATCGCATGCACGCTCTCACTCATAGCTCTGACTGATCGCATGTACGCTCTCACTGATCGCATGCACGCTCTCACTCATAGCTCTGACTGATCGCATGCACGCTCTCACTGATCGCATGCACGCTCTCACTCATAGCTCTGACTGATCGCATGCACTCTGACTGGTCGCATGCACGCTCTCACTCATAGCTCTGACTGATCGCATGCACTCTGACTGGTCGCATGCACGCTCTCACTCATAGCTCTGACTGATCGCATGCACTCTGACTGGTCGCATGCACGCTCTCACTCATAGCTCTGACTGATCGCATGCACTCTGACTGGTCGCATGCACGCTCTCACTCATAGCTCTGACTGACCGCATGCACGCTCTCACACATAGCTCTGACTGAACGCATGCACGCTCTCATGATCGCATGCATTCTGACTGGTCGCATGCACGCGCTGACTCATAGCTCTGACTGATCGCATGCATTCTATTGCGCACTGAGTAGGCCTACACTGAGCAATTCAAACTAATAGGCGAGTGCGCTCCGCTGTGGTATTTCCGAACGTGCCCTGACTGATCGCATGCACGCTCTCACTGGTCGCATGCACGCTCTCACTCATAGCTCTGACTGATCGCATGCATTCTGCCTGGTCGCATGCACGCGCCTGACTCATAGCTCTGACTGAACGCATGCACGCTCTCAGGATCGCATGCACGCTCTCACTGGTCGCATGCACTCTGACTGGTCGCATGCACGCGCTGACTCTGGCAAGCCCAGACTGCAGCACAATGCTCTCTCTCTCTCACTGCCTCCCTAAACAAGATAAGTTAGTGTGTAGGCCAGGGGTTTTCAACCTTTTTGACTCCAGGGACCACCATTTATTCATCATTTGAGCCACGGACCACCATTTGATTACATTTTCACACCAAAGACCTAAAATTAAAGAATTATTTTGGTTTTGTCCACAATTCCAGGCTGTATTTTTTGCCAGCAAAACAGTGTAATCTTCTTAATTAAGTGGTGCTAATTCCGATGATGAATATTTTAACTGAGTGTAACAATGAATGAAACCAAGCGGGTCCATTTGTTTCATATTTACAATTACATTCTCAAGAGTTACATCTGGTCAACCAACTTTCCATCCTGGGGACCACCTGGAACCTTCTCAAGGACCACTGGTGGTCCCCGGACCACCTGTTGAAACCCCCTGGTGTAGACTATAACTTGTGTAGTCGATAACGCTCCAGTTTGCACTTTACATTGATGAGCTGGACATGCAGGGTAATCAATATTATTAAATGGCCACAACAAATATTTGACCATCAAGCCTCAATCATCCTATCTTCTTAATTGCAGATATCCTTATGCGATGTAGGTCTACAGAACAAGACCACATTAGACGCGTTGTCAGCTTGTAGACACTAAAGCTAGGTCTCTCTCTCTCTCCGAGATCACCAACCAATAATAATGATAGCCTACAATAGCCTAATAAGTGTTTTGCGTGCTACGTTGTTAATATTTGTATTGGATAATGTTCACATTTTGGTAAAATGAAACGTTAAAAACAATAAAATATCACTATTCAATTGAGAATATTAAGTATCAAAATATAATTGCATTGCATTTCAGGGGGACGTTTTAAGTAGCCTATCTTATCCTTCTCTCTCTCTCTTTTTTACAGGAATTCCCGAGAGGGCCGGGAAATCGTCAGCAAATTCCCGGTATGTAAAATTGGCCAAATTCGGGAAAAATATTAAACCCTACCTCAGAGTGATACCAGTATTCCAAATATTGTGTTTTCTGATGGCATAGAAGTAAAAGAAAGCAAATGATTCAGGCAAATAGTATACTGTGTACAAATGATTTGTTTTACTTTGTATGACAAGTACAATGATTGTACTTGTCCCACATACACAGGGCTTAAATGAAAGCTTAAAGTGTCCTCTTCAAGATTATTCCAAACACTATAGTAGGCATAGGTGGATTATGAAATTAAGGGCCCCTGGGCCGCCACCAGCCAAAGGGCCCCCCTACACCAGAGGATTAGGACTATTGAGGCTATTTTAATGACACAAAACTAGTAAACCCATTGTTAATGGACTGTGTGCACAACTATTATTCACTTTTACCCTTTTTTAGGTGGGCCCTGAGCTTGAGCCTCTTTGCAATCACACGGACACTCAAGCTCATGGGCCCCCTTAGCTCAGGGGCCCCTGGGCCTGGGCCAGGGGTGGACTGGGAGCTCAAAACGTACCAGGCAATTTTGTCTCAGAGCGGCCCTCTGAAGACCCTTATAATTAGCGTTGCAATCTTTGTGGGGCTCCGGGGCCTGAGCCCCCATGAGAATTTAAGACATAAGGGGCTCTGGGGCTCGGGCTAACTAAAATTAGTTAGTTAGTTTTAGTTAACTATAAAAACCCTGCAATAGGCAGTCTCATTTGAAGAGGACAGAGGGCCGCCAGCACTGATTCGTGGGCCGGTTTTGTGCAGATTTTTTTTTTTTTTTTGATTCATTATTATTATTTTTTTAATTAAAACACGACATTAACGGCCCCCGGGGGGGGTCGGCCCACCGGGAAAATGCCCTGTATGCCAGACTGTCAGTCCACCCCTGGCCTGGGCCCAACGTGCCCGTTGGATAATCCTTCCCTGGCTAAAGTCTACAGTAAAAGTGTGTTGTTCTTAGTTCAGTCGGTGAAACACAGCAGGTAAGATGAACTGTGATTCACTTTGTGTTTAATAATTCACTTTTCTTGGGCTAATTCACTTTTTGGGTCTAATCCTCACTACTATTGCGTGTGGTGACCATATAAGGAGTTCCTCCCTGTCCCCAGTGAGCCCCTGGGGTCAAAAACAAACAAACCCTAGTTTCAGTTTGGCTTTGGGAGAAAAGCCTTTCGTCCAATCAGGATGAGAGGGGCCTTCCTCCAATCAGGATCATTTGGGCGTGGGCGTTGGTGTATGTGCTGATGGCCTGTTGCACTTCCCCTCACTGTAGAGTGTGTGCACGTGCACATCTTGTTACCAGTTTGGACCAGAGGGTTTTCCCAAATCACTGACTGCTCTGTTAAAATGGAACAGGAATAGTATTTCTCTTTATTCCTGCTTTGCTTGTTATAAAATGTACAACCACAGGTGTCCATGTTAAAGGAGAATTCCACATCAAAACACATTGGGCATCCATCTACCTTGATCCTTGTGACATCATAATATATAGCACTTGATTTTTGTCATAGATGCTGCCTGTTCTACATTTCACCCTGAGGTCCCCCTCCTCTCCCAAACTGATCTCTCATTAGGACCACTTCACCAAAATACCCATGTACCTGTCCAAATGTATATATAACCCCCCCACCCACCCCCTCTCCTGTGTACATTTCTCTTTTCCCTCTTTACCTCCGTTATGATTTTAACTCCATGATTTGCTGCTTCTGACTTTACTGAAATAATAATTATTTTTTTTTTTTTACATATTTGAATATCCTAAAGAAATAAACAAGTTGGCCACTATTGTAAACAAGTGTATTCCTAACTAATGTGTCCAATCAGCTTTTCAGATTTGCTGTAGTTGTGCATGAATTGTATTGTAATTCTCTAGATTTATAACATGTATATGTATTATTATAACATACTTTTATTTATTTTAAGTGTATAAAAGGCACAATGAGAAAATTGTCCATTGATGGGAATTAAACCTTTGTAGGATAGATAGGTGAATATAGGACCTACAAGTACTGTCATTGTTGTTAGTATGCCATTTAGGTTATGTTTAATTTAATAATACATTACCTCTGAACATTTTCATAAACTATCAGACAGAACGTGACAAGACAAGCGTCTGTAAAGCCCCTAAGGATGTCTTTATGTTTTAGGAATCCATTGTTGACTCATGATGTTATTGTTCTGTCTCTAGACATCCTCCACATGGCTGTGTGTAAAGAGGAGGATTCTCCTGGACAGGAGAGGATCTCCAGTCTGCTCCAGGAGGAACCAGAGGAACACAAGGAGATCCTTCAAAGACCAGAGGAGGCTGATGGTCCAACGTCTGCAGCAGTGAAAAGTGAAGAGGATGAAGACATCGCCTCACACGTCCCAGAAATCACAGTTAAAATGGAGGAGACTACTGGAGGTTAGTTAAACCTTTTTGTTCCTTTTAATAACCTGCCTGTGTTGCCACAGGAGCCAGCCTGCACCTACTGCTCTCTCTCTCTCTCTCTAGTAGCGATGGAGCGTGGTGTGTCCATATGCGGTCACTAGGGGGAGACAAGGTACAGCATAATAGCAGCCTATGTTCAACAGGAACCAACCAACCAGCCACAGCCATGACACTTATAGTTCATATAACATATTTTCTATGTTCTATATGGGTGGGCAACCAGCTACAGCCCTGGCACTTATAGTTCATATAACATATTTTCTATATTCTATATGGGTGGGCAACCAGCTACAGCCCTGGCACTTATAGTTCATAAATATTGTTTGTTCATGATCTGTTCCAACTTGCTCCATTGACTGTATTTATTCATGTAACTTCCGGTGTGAGATTGTCGCTCTGTGTCACAGCACAGCTCAGTTACATGACCATGGACACAGTTACATGCACACAATGCATTCTGAATGAATACTTTATTCCCAATCGGATTTATATCCAACTGTTTACATGGAACACATAACTCATTCCCCAGGCGTTTAAATGGTGGACATTTCCACACATTAATGTGACAAAAAGACGTTAATAATTTGCTACCGTTGTTTGGCCCCGTAACGTTTCCCCACACATGCAATTCTTCTGTCCCTCAAATGAACAGTTTTGGATCTGGTCAGCCTAAGTCCAAGCTGCAAGGCATTCTGAATGAAATGTTTATATGGTAGGTCTATAGTAGTGACGTCACCGCCCCTCTTCCAGAAATGGAATCCTCATTCATTTTCCTCATAGACTTTTCGAAAATGCTTAATAAATAATAATAATAATAATAATAATACATACGATTTGTATAGCGCTTTTCAAGATACCCAAAGTCACTTTACATAGGTAGAAAAGAGAAATAAAAAAACAATTTATTTGAAAAGGAATTTAAAATAAAAAAAATAAAAAAATAAAACATGATTGTGCCGCGGACAAAACCAACTCGGGTTGTGACAAATAATGACAACACACACAATATCATCATGCAATATCTAATTAGCAAGAAGTAGAAAACGGCAGGATACAACACTTTTTGTTTCGTTTTTCATCTTAGAAATGATTGAAAACTCTCTGAGGCAGACCTTTAGCTTTATGCATGCTGTGTGTCTGTTGCAACTTCAACAACTGATGTTATTATTGATGCTTTACTTGACTAATAAAAGTCTTGTAACCGAAAATGGTATGGGTGCGGCTTCATTGCGGTGCCGCTTCGCGACACGGGGATGAATCCGCCCCCATACCATTTTCACCTGCCTCCCCCTCCCCCCCGAATTGGGAAATGTTAGATCCGGGCCTGCTGCCTGGGTGATATAAACATTTCCTGTCTAAAAGGAGCATGTGGTTATGGCGTGGGTTGTCTCTGTGTCATGTTAGTGGTACATATCTCTGTACATATCTGTGCTGTCACCTGTCAGCCAAACCTTTATTTATTATATTAATGACCTACCTACCCATAAGTATAAGTATGACTTGTGAAATGATTTTTATGCAAACTCTTGAAAGTGGCACCTGACGTAGAATCCTCATATAAGAGAATCCCGTTAATATCAGATCCATAGTATTTTTGTAAAAAGTAAAGAAAAAATATAAAACATATATAATGTTGTAATTTATAAGCATTATATATGGCAGGCAAAACTGATATAAGATACAGAGTGCTCCATTTTCATTAAATGCTAAACCCCAAATCCCTTATCTTTTTTGAAAGACCTTTTGGAATAGTTCAACATGCAGATCTATTGACAGGTTGTGAGCTTGTAGATTGGCCCTTTTAACTATTGAAAAATGCATTTTAAAATGCTTTAAAAAGGCAAAGAAGTTAAATGTACCAGTGAAGGGGGAATCTCCATTTCGATTTTTTTTTTTTTTTTACATTGTCCAAACTCTGAAACCTCGATTTCGATGAATTGTGAAGCCCTAGTGGAAGAGTTGGGATATTCCTGTTCACTCCTATGTCCCCGGACGCTGGCGCTGCTGGAGGAGCATGGAGGAGCTCTATGGTGCCACTTTCATACCTGAAGTCGATGAAATGAATGGGATTTAAAGGGGAATTCCACCCATTTTCATTTCATTTTTTCTGAGAGTGTACAAATGCAACCAAATGAAGTCTAAAGAAATCCATTAATAACATGGTGAAATACATCTTGATGATGTCATCAAGATGTGTTTCACCGTGTTAATGATTTTTTCTGACCTCCATTTCTCGGAAACAGAAACAGAATGGGGAAACGTTTTTATCATGTCCACCTAGCACCTCTACGGTACAGTATAATAATGACGTATTAGAATGTTGAAAATGGGTGGAATTTCCCTTCATGAATAGGGAGCAGAATACTAGTGTCCCTAGCACCCTATTCACATACTGTTATAGAACTTTTTTTTTTTTTCTAAAAAGAACACACAAAAAAAAGACCTTGCGGCCTTATTTCCGTTTGGGTCCTGTACAATAATCAATACAGTAGTGCAACACAAAAACAGAAAAAGATCAACTATCTATCATTCTGGCGATGCGGGGCGACTCTAGAGACTGTAGCTGGGACTAGTAGGGTCTGGTAGGAGTAGACAGAAATGCATTGGACTCGATGGCAATGGTGCATCTGTAATGACTTTAAAGAGCTTTTATAATTGACTTAACCCTTAACCAGTGCATGTTGTACTTAGGAGTCTCCTGTGACCTTTTTGACCCAGTGGCATCTCTGTTGAGTGTTGACACACTGAGTTATTTGCCATATGGCAGGAAACTGCACAAACACCCAATATCAGGCTTAGCATCTCTCAATGCTCTCACACAGGAAATCATTACTTGTGCACAAACACAACAGCATTATATGAATTATAATTCATATAATGCTAATAATGTGACATGATGTGGGTTCCTCCAGATACTACACCTTAAACCTCAGTAAAACTATGCCTTAACGGTAGATACCTTTTATTAGATATGCATATTCCTGACCCTGTACCCAAGAGTAACCCCAGTAAAGCTATGCCTAACCCTAAACGTATTTCTAGCCTTATTCTCAGTAAAACGAAATAAAGATCCGTCGGACCGAACCAGATTAGCAAATATCAGGCTCACAACACAATGTGGTGTTACGCATTGTGAGATATTTTTGAAAATCTCTGACAAACGTTAAAAACTTTTACTACTTGTACGTTTGTACTATCATGCAAGTGAAAGCCTGACTGCAGGACTCTGTTGAACTGGTGAATCCATCCTGGTGCACACATCCACCCTGTAAAACAAAACCCCCCACCCACCCCCTCTCCTCTTTTTACATTTCTCTTTTCCCTTTTTACCTCCTCTATGATTTTACCTCCATGATTTGCTGCTTCTGACTTTACAGAAGTAATTATTTTGTACGTATTTGAATGTCCTAAAGCAGGGGTTTTCAACCTTTTTGATACCAGGGCCCACCATTTATTCAGCATTTGAGCCACGGACCACCAATTGAGGATATTCTTAGACCCACATACCCCAAAAACTAAACATTTCTTTTGCTTTTCTCCATGACCATTAATCTTCTAGTTGTGTAGATTTGTACTAATTCGCATGATGGATATTTTAACTCTTGATGGATATTTGATGGATATTTCAACTCTTGATGGATATTTTAACTCCTGAGATTGTAAAAATGAAACCAAATGGACCTGCCAGGGTCCATTTGGTTTCATTTTTACACTCTCAAGAGTTACATTTGGTTAAACAACTTGGGGACCACCTGGTACCTTCTCAAGGACAGTTGAAAAACCCTGTCCTAAAGAAACGAACAAGTTGGCCACTATTGTAAACTAGTGTATTCTTAACTAATGTGTCCAATCAGCTTTGCTGTAGTTGTGCTTGAATTGTACTGTAATTCTCGAAGCTGTTGTCAGTTCTGTAGCAGTGTGTAGCTGACTTATAACTCTCATTTCTGTTAATAAAAAATCATTCATTCATAATTTCATATACCACTTATTTTCATATAATTGGTCCTTGCTTAGCTCTGGTCCATAGCTCCACTGTTTCTATGGTTCTGCCCTGCTGTAGAGCTATGGACCAGAGCTAGTCCTCACTGAGTCACTAATAATCATAATAAATCGTCCCATTTTGTCCTCTACTCAGTCTGTGTCTCATATTAGGCCTGTGAGCAGTTCAGACACCTGTTCACCATCATTGGGCAGATTTTATTTATTTATTTTAATTGTATAAAAGAAACTATGACAAAATTGTCCATTAATGGGAATTAAACCTTTGTAGGATAGGTGAATATAGGACCTACAACTACTGTCATTGTTGTTAGTATGCCATTTAGGTTGTTATGTTGTGATTTAATAATAATATTTCCTCTTTTCATGAACTATCAGCCAGAACGTGACAAGACAAGTGTTAGGAACTCCTGCCTTGACTAACTTAAATTACACATTCTCATATTTCTTCCCCAATACATCTTTATAATCTCATGATTCACATATTGCAGAGCTGGGATAACATCACATGAGTTTCCCATTATTAAAGTCATTCCTTATTCACTTGCTTTCAGATCCGTGTGGAGTCCAGACTGCAGGTGAAGATGAACTCTCCAGACTCAACCAGGGATGTTTCTGTTAAACAGGAACCTGAAGACATTAGGATTAAACAGGAACCTGAAGACATTAGGATTAAACAGGAACCTGAAGACATTAGGATTAAACTGGAACCTGAAGACATTAGGATTAAACTGGAACCTGAAGACATTAGGATTAAACTGGAACCTGAAGACATTAGGATTAAACTGGAACCTGAAGACATTAGGATTAAACAGGAACCTAAAGACATTAGGATTAAACTGGAACCTGAAGACATTAGGATTAAACTGGAACCTGAAGACATTAGGATTAAACTGGAACCTGAAGACATTAGGATTAAACTGGAACCTGAAGACATTAGGATTAAACTGGAACCTGAAGACATTAGGATTAAACTGGAACCTGAAGACATTAGGATTAAACTGGAACCTGAAGACATTAGGATTAAACTGGAACCTGAAGACATTAGGATTAAACTGGAACCTGAAGACATTAGGATTAAACTGGAAACTAAAGACCCCCCAAACAGCAGTAAGTTTAACATACTCTTCCTTTCTTTAATGTTTTCTGCTCTGTAGGGCTGCCACAATGTCTTATTTTCACTATAGGCTAATGGCAGCAAAGGCAACATATACTGAATCATCCATCCGTCCGTCCATCATCCATCCATCATCCGTGTCGCTTCACGGGCGATGAAGCCGCCCCCATACCATGTTTGGTTACAAGACTTGTATTAGGCAAGTAAAAGCATCAATAATAACATCAGTTGTTGTTGAAGTTGCAACAGACACGCAGCATGCATAAAGCTAAAGGTCTGACTCAGAGAGTTTTCTGTTTTCAATGATGAAATGCTGTTGGTTTAGTGATGACACAACTGTAGTTAGTTAATAGCAGTAGTAGTGTTTCAAATCATTTTAAATGTGCCAAGCAGACTTTGCATTGCCATGCCCCTGCCCATTGTAAAGGTGTTTTATGAATCCAGACTCATGATGGTTCATTTAAGGGGGCATTGCACCCCCTCCCCCCCATGCCCCTGCCCATCGGTAAAGTTCCTAAGGATGTCTTTATGTTTTATGAATCCATTGTTGACTCATGATGTTATTGTTCTGTCTCTAGACATCCTCCACATGGCTGTGTGTAAAGAGGAGGATTCTCCTGGACAGGAGAGGATCTCCAGTCTGCTCCAGGAGGAACCAGAGGAACACAAGGAGATCCTTCAAAGACCAGAGGAGGCTGATGGTCCCTCTGCAGCAGTGAAAAGTGAACAGGATGAAGACATCGCCTCACACGTCCCAGAAATCACAGTTAAAATGGAGGAGACTACTGGAGGTTAGTTAAACCTTTTTGTTCCTTCTCTAATAACCTCTGTCTCTGCCACTCTCTCACCTACTGCTCTCTCTCTCTCTCTCTCTCTCTCTCTCTCTCTCTCTCTCTCTCTCTCTCTCTCTCTCTCTCTCTCTCTCTCTCTCTCTGTCTCTCTCTCTCTCTGTCTCTGTCTGTCTCTGTCTCTCTCTGTCTCTGTCTCTGTCTCTCTCTCTCTCTCTCTCTCTCTCTCTCTCTCTCTCTCTCTCTCTCTCTCTCTCTCTCTCTCTCTCTCTCTGTCTCTGTCTCTGTCTCTCTCTCTCTCTCTCTCTGTCTCTGTCTCTCTCTCTCTCTCTCTCTCTCTCTCTCTCTCTCTCTCTCTCTCTCTCTCTCTCTCTCTCTCTCTCTCTCTCTCTCTCTCTGTCTCTGTCTCTGTCTCTCTCTCTCTCTCTGTCTCTCTCTCTCTCTCTCTCTCTCTCTCTCTCTCTCTCTCTCTCTCTCTCTCTCTGTCTCTCTCTCTCTCTCTCCTCTCTCTCTCTCTCTCTCTCTCTCTCTCTCTCTCTCTCTCTCTCTCTCTCTCTCTCTCTCTCTCTCTCTCTCTCTCTCTCTCTCTCCCTCCCTCTCTCGTGGGCCCTGGGTTTGCTCGGTGTCCCTTTCAATTGAAAGGGTTGAAATATAGGTAAGGCCGCTGGCCCGCCTATGAATGCCGTAACTCTTCTACTCAGTGACTCTGATTCCACTAGTTAGTAGTGATGGAGCGTGGTGTGTCCATATGCGGTCACTAGGGGGAGACAAGGTACAGCATAATAGCAGCCTATGTTCAACAGGAATGCACATTTATTCTTACTCCAGATAATCCTCTCTCTCTTTCCATAAATTGTTTTCTGCAGTATCACAGTAGCTAATTGACACATGGGTGACAATAGGTTACAGAATCAAAGCGCTAAAAAAGGGAATCTGAATGGCCACTGGTTGAGTACAGACACTTTAGACCACATAATGTCAAACTGGAGGCCCGGGGGCCAAATCAGGCCTGTAAATGAATGATGTTGGGCCCACAGGATGATATTTAATTAGTTATTAGGACTGGCCCTCTGTTATACACTGCTCACACCATGAATGGAACTCATTGTTTTACTTTCTCATTTTACTAGAAGGAGATCATAGAGCAGGAAACTGAGCTTTAAAGGGATAGTTGTATGAAATGCTGTCCATTAATATAGTGGTTTCAACTCTATTAATGTCCAGAGTCCCATGGTGGGAGTTCTGCTCTGGTTCTGGTCAGTATTAAGTAGTTGTGGTCATTTTGTGGGGGTCCCTGGGGGTCCCTGGGGCCACGCAGTAAAAGTAAATTAATCCACAAAACTAACATCATTTGTTTTGTTGAATTATTTCTAAAATATTAGGACCTCCTTCCTTCATTTTGACTCCTCTATCACATGGAACTACTTTTTGGGACATAGTGATATTTTTTTTTTTACATGTCTATGGACCATGCGTCTGTAATAAAGTTTGATTGATTGATTGATTGATTGATTGATTGATTGATTGATTGATTGATTGATTGATTGATTGATTGATTGATTGATTGACACAAAATACATAGTTCCCTGTGATAGAGGAGTCAAAATGAATGAAGGATGTGCTAATATTTTAGAAAACGGTCAACAACATGAAGCATTTTTTTTTTTTTTTTTTTGATGAAAAATGACCAGAACTATTTCATATTTCACCAAAACCAGAGCAGAATTCCCACCATGGGACTCTGGAAATCACTTAATACAGTTGACACCACTATATTAATGGCAAGTATTTCATACAGCTTAACTTCAAAAAATCCAGACTATCCCTTTAATAATGCAATCAGTTTTGAATGCATGCAGTTTCATCTTTGCATTTATCTCCTGGAAGTGTCAGGGTAGTCTTGCTCTCTGCTCGCTTGCTCCGCTCACACACAAGTGGGCCATGCACCAGTTTGCACTCTAGCCAGTGCTGATCTAG
Organism: Benthosema pterotum; assembly: GCA_039105355.1. Lineage (NCBI taxonomy): Eukaryota > Metazoa > Chordata > Actinopteri > Myctophiformes > Myctophidae > Benthosema > Benthosema pterotum. The sequence goes on along the minus strand of CM076975.1, from coordinate 49,444,723 downwards.
TGTATTAATGTCAGTGAGGAGAATAGCATCATGGTGTGATAAGATATTTAATCTAATATAAAGATCAGTGATAATGGACAGCGCAGGTTTCCAGACACAGTCAGTCAGTCACACTGATAAGAACCTGTGTGTGTGTGTGTGTGTGTGTGTGTGTGTGTGTGTGTGTGTGTGTGTGTGTGTGTGTGTGTGTGTGTGTGTGTGTGTGTGTGTGTGTGTGTGTTAGATGCAGTGTAAAGTCATCACAGCACTGACGTGTCAAAGTGCATCTCAGTAAACTTTCCCCTGCTGTTTTCCTCCCTGTGTGGAAGAAGATCAGCTGTAGGGTGGATGAGTTTTACTGTGAGCTCTTGCTCTTGCAATATATACCCTTGGTTTTGTGTCAACTTGTGTGTAAACATTTTGCATTTGTCCCCCAAACCCACCGTGAAAAAACAAACACACTGCTCCACACGACCGAACACGACTGAGCCCAGATCAGAAGAGGAAAAACAACTATTATTCAGCTCAGTCTCTCAGTATAATGATCTTTGAAAAGTTGACTAAAGCCTTGGCAGCATGTACTGTATGAAGACACCAATGTTGTGTGTTGTGTGGTCAGCTCTTTTCCACAAACACAGGGTTTGTTGTAACTGTTATTCCCCATGGCGATAGCCAGCAAGCACAGTAACAACTGAGACAATTAGTGACGTCTTGATTGTGTCCAGATCAAGGAAATCCAAGGCTAGTCAGATCTTGTCCAGAATATCAACCAATACAAATAGGTGGAATCCTGGGGCGGATTGGCCATCTGGAGTACAGGAAGTTTTCCCGGTGGCCTGTGCCACCTAGTGGCCTGGACAGGTTTTTTTTTTTTTATATATATTTTTTTTAAAGTCCAGGGCAGGCCATGCAGGGCGCCAGGCCAAGGCCAGGCAAAGGATAGAAGTGGGAGAGTTGCCATATTCCCGTTCACTCCTGTGCGCCAGGGCGCTGGCGCTGCTGGAGGCAGTGTTGCCAAATGCCAAGATCCAAAATGCACTAGTGGCACTTCCAAAATGCACTAGAATGCTCTAGATGCTCGCCTGGAACATACAGATCAAAATGACCATTAATCTTAATCTACATTCTCTAGTTGTGTAGACTAAGTTGGGCTAATTCACATGATGAATATTTTAACTCTTGAGGGTGTAAAAATGAAACCAAATGGACCCGCAAGGGTCCATTTGGTTTCATTTTTACGCTCTCAAAGAGTTACATCTGGCTACATCTGGCTAACCAGCTGCCCCCCCCCCCCCCCCGCCCCTGGGTGGAATCCCTTACCAAATCTTTAGTCAGTTAGTTAGGGCAGTTGTTTTTTCCACTCCAGAGATGACTGTTGCACATGCTGTTGTAGCGTTTCAGAGGTTAATAAAGTTTATCTCATCTCATCTCATAAAGACATTGATGGAACATTCAGTTAGGCTAGTTAAGCAGAGCTGTATGTATGTTGTGTGTGGGTGTAAAGGGCAGAGGATGTGAGAGCAGAGCAGGATGTACATCTTTGATTAATGAGGACAAACTGCAGGCCTGAACCCTTGAATCTGATGGTAATCCTGAGCCTTGCTAAGAAACTCCTGCTTCTCTGTAAGATCTACAAACAGACGCTGAGCAGAACACAATGCTGTGTTTTCTATACATCGGCTTGTAGATGCATTATGAGTCTGTGTATGTACAGAGTTATTCTAATGGTGTACTTGGCCTGGGAATCAAACCTGCAACCTCTTACGGCTCCTACAGACTGTAGAGGAGTTTTAAAGATGTGGGTGAGTGAACAGATAGTCGTGTATTTCACACTACAGCAGTTTTTGTTGTGCAGCTGCTGCATGCAGGAATACAGGCTCACATCACAGGAAGAAATGTTTGCTGAGAGAGGATGTTGCACCTTGAGTTTCATAAGATAATTATCTGTCTCTACTCTTATCTGTGTGTGTGTGAGCAGAGGTGTCATATTATATCTGATTATACAGATCTGTGAGAAGCAGCAGCAGTTTATGTGCTAGTCTCATTGGCTGTAATGCATAGCATGCTTTCTGCAGGATGCACTCGCAAGTAGTTCAAACTCATGCTCAGAGATGATTTGATCAGCTGATTTGACCTAGCCTGGCTAATAGGTCAAGACTCATAGTCAAATCGTGACGTTTTATTATTATTATTATTATTTTTGCCGAGTCAGGTTTGGCTAGAGTTCTCAAACTCTGGCCGAACCCGACCAGGCCCGGGTCGGCTTAGGGCTCTATGAAAAAAGCAATTGAATTATTTTATTATGATAAAAATAATAGTTCTGTTCTGTCTGTCTGTGTATTTGCCTCTTATGAAGATGGTGCTGATTGGTATTTTTACTTTTACTCTGTGTAGAGTGCTCAAATTCTACCCAAACCCGACCAGGCCCGACCCGACATTGTAGGGCCGGGTCGGGCCTAAAAACTATGCTAATTGGTCGGGCCGGGCCGGGCTTTGGGCCTGATCAGTTAGGGCCCAGTTAGGGCCGGGCCTCAATTTTCAGGCCCGTTGAGAACTCTAGGTTTGGCTTATTAGCCAGGCTATGTATTTGAGTCTAACCCAGTGGTTTTCAACCTTTTTGATAGCAGGGCCCAACATTTATTCAGAATCTAAGCCACAGACCACCATTTGATAACATTTTAGCCCCACAGACCCCAAAACTAAAAGATTTTTTTTTTATTTCGTCCGCAATTCCAGCATGGATTTGGGGAACAAAACAGTCAAACATACAGATCAAAATGATCATTAATCTTCTACTTTCTCTAGTTGTGTAGACTTTGGGCTAATTGAGATGATGAATATTAAAAATGAAACCAAATGGACCCGCAAGGGTCCATTTTTTTTTAATACTCTCAAAGAGTTGCATCTGGTTGACCAACTTTCCCGATTTTTAGCATGCGGCCCACCTGGAATTCTCTCAAGGACCACTGGTGGTCCCTGGGCCACTGGTTGAATTGTCTCAAGGACCACTGGTGGTCCCTGGGCCACTGGTTGAATTGTCTCAAGGACCACTGGTGGTCCCTGGACCACTGGTTGAAAGCCACCGGTCTAACCCATTAATGCAGAGTGCCAAACATGGCATTGGCTCTTTGCACTATGTAACATTTTCCATATGTAAAATGTTATATATGTTGGAAGTGATGTTGTTTCTATAGGAGTACTTTTAACCATGTGTGAACTGAGTGAAGTAGAGTCCAGGCAATGTCCTCTTTTGCTGTCATTTTATTTTAAGGACACCAGATCATGTTCTCTCTCCCTGCCCTACTCTCCCCAACTGCAGAGAGTGACTGAGCCCAGTTTCCTGACCACAGCACCCCCCTCTGCACCTCAGCACCCCCCTCTGCACCTCAGCACCCCCCTCTGCACCTCAGCACCCCCCTCTGCACCTCAGCACCCCCCTCTGCACCTCAGCACCCCCCTCTGCACCACAGCACCCCCCTCTGCACCACAGCACCCCCCTCTGCACCTCAGCACCCCCCTCTGCACCTCAGCACCCCCCTCTGCACCACAGCACCCCCCTCTGCACCTCAGCACCCCCCTCTGCACCTCAGCACCCCCCTCTGCACCACAGCGCCCCCCTCTGCACCTCAGCGGAGCCTTTTAGACTTTACTTAAAGGCAGGGGAAGTGATTTCACTTTTGTCAGATATCACCCATTTTTTTTTTCTGTTAAAATGCTCTATTATAAGGTGTGCAGACCATATATGGAGTTTCCCCCTCCCCCACGTTAGCAGAGGAGCTAATAAAAGTTCCCCAGGTGGAGGGTGAATTCTCCTCCAATCAGGATGGAGCAGCAGGTTCACATAGTGTAGCTACTCTTGGGCGCCCCTAGTGCACCAGGCTGGTACTGCACCATGAATTTCAAATCACTTCCCCTACCTTTAACCATTGTGTGTATCTACATGCATACTGACCAGTGCATGTTGTATGTGTGCACACTTAATTACCCCCGTGTCTCCGAGCACAAATTTGTCACGGTATGAAGAGAATGAACCCAAATGCAGAGCACCAAACAGATTAAGTTCAAGAGATATTTATTAATTAGCAGTGAAGCATACAAACAGGTAGGTAAACGCCTAGACTGCAGAAGCCCAAGATAACAAGTCCAAAACCTAAATGCTTGAGTCCAAAAACACAAACCTTAGAACAGCTCACTGAAGCGGAAAACAAAACCAGGAGTCCATGAACAAGGCAAGCACACAGTATGCACTGACAGTTTGCAAGAGGAAAGAGTCCAGTCTTATAGGTGCAGGGTGATTGTTGAGAGTTCACAGGTGTGTAGTGGGTATCAGGCTACAGAGAGAGGGAAACTGTGGTATGGACTGAGCGGAATAATGGAGCTGTGTCTGACACAGAGTCATGGTCTGCCTCAGACCATGACAGTACCCCCTCCTTAAGGGGCGGCTACCAGACGCCCCATGACCACGAACGAGCAGGGCGGGCGGAAGGGGGCCAGGAGGAGGGAACGAGGCGGGGGAGAGGCCATCTGGAGGTCGGCCCGGAGGCCGAGACGAGGCAGACAAACCAACTGAAGAATCTGGAGGCCGGCCCGGAGGCCGAGACGAGCCCACTGGAGGATCTGGAGGCCGGCCCGGAGGCCGAGACGAGCCCACTGGAGGATCTGGAGGCCGGCCCGGAGGCCGAGACGAGCCCACTGGAGGATCTGGAGGCCGGCCCGGAGGCCGAGACGAGCCCACTGGAGGATCTGGAGGCCGGCCCGGAGGCCGAGACGAGCCCACTGGAGGATCTGGAGGCCGGCCTGGAGGCAGGGACGAGGCAGGCGAGGCGCTGTCTGGGGGTCGGCCTGGAGGTGGAGGTGGAACCGGGAACGGCGCTGCAGGCGGGCTCAGAGGTGGAACCGGGAACGGCGCTGCAGGCTGGCTTAGAGGCGGAGCAGGGGACGGCGCTGCAGGCTGGCTCAGAGGCGGAGCCGGGGACGGCGCTGCAGGCAGAGGCGGAGCCGGGGACGGCGCTGCAGGCAGAGGCGGAGCCGGGGACGGCGCTGCAGGCAGAGGCGGAGCCGGGGACGGCGCTGCAGGCAGAGGCGGAGCCGGGGACGGCGCTGCAGGCAGAGGCGGAGCCGGGGACGGCGCTGCAGGCAGAGGCGGAGCCGGGGACGGCGCTGCAGGCAGAGGCGGAGCCGGGGACGGCGCTGCAGGCAGAGGCGGAGCCGGGGACGGCGCTGCAGGCAGAGGCGGAGCCGGGGACGGCGCTGCAGGCAGAGGCGGAGCCGGGGACGGCGCTGCAGGCAGGCTCAGAGGCGGAGCCGGGGACGGTGCTGCAGGCGGGCTCAGAGGCGGAGCCGGGGGCGGAGCTGCAGGCGCAGCCGGGCACGGCGCTGCAGACTGGCTCGGAGGCGGCGCCGGGGACAAGGCTGCAGGCTCTGGAGACGTCGGCAGAGCTGCAGGCGTCGGCGGAGCTGCAGGCTCGGGGGGCGGCGCTGGAGGCAGAGCTGCAGGCTCGGAGGGTGGGGCTGCGAACATGGCAGGCGGGTTCGGAGACACTGTAGGCGGGCTCGGAGACAGAGACGCTACAGGTAGGTCCGGAGGCGAGTCCGGAGGCACAGCAGGCAGGTCCGGAGGCGGGTCCGGAGAGGTTGCAGGCGGGTCCGGAGGCAGGTCCGGAGGCGCTGCAGGCGGAGACGCTGCAGGCGGGGCTGCAGGCGGGGCTGCAGGCGGGGCTGCAGGCGGGGCTGCAGGCGGGGCTGCTGCAGGCAAGGCTGCAGGCAGGGCTGCAGGCGGAGGGGCTGCAGGCGGAGACGCTGCAGGCGGAGACGCTGCAGGCGGGGCTGCAGGCGGGGAGGCCGGAGGCGGAGCTGCAGGCGCTGGAGGCGAGGCCGGAGGCGGAGCTGCAGGCGCTGGAGGCGAGGCCGGAGGCGGAGCCGCAGGCGCTGGAGACGGAGCCACAGGCACTGGAGGCGAGGCCGGAGGCGGAGCCGCAGGCGCTGGAGGCGGAGCCACAGGCGCTGGAGGCGAGGCCGGAGGCGGAGCTGCAGGCGCTGGAGGCGAGGCCGGAGGCGGAGCCGCAGGCGCTGGAGGCGGAGCCACAGGCGCTGGAGGCGAGGCCGGAGGCGAGGCCGGAGGCGAGGCGGAGGCGGAGCCGAGGCGCGGAGGCGGAGCCGCGGAGCGCTGGAGGCGGAGCCACAGGCGCTGGAGGCGAGGCGGAGGCGGAGCCGCAGGCGCTGGAGGCGGGGTCGCAGACACTGGAGGCGGGGCCGCAGACACTGGAGGCGGGGCCGCTGACACTGGAGGCGGGGCCGCAGACACTGGAGGCGGGGTCGCAGACACTGGAGGCGGGGCCGCAGACACTGGAGGCGGGGTCGCAGACACTGGAGGCGGGGCCGCAGACACTGGAGGCGGGGTCGCAGACACTGGAGGCGGGGCCGCAGACACTGGAGGCGGGGTCGCAGACACTGGAGGCGGGGCCGCAGACACTGGAGGCGGGGTCGCAGACACTGGAGGCGGGGTCGCAGACACTGGAGGCGGGGCCGCAGACACTGGAGGCGGGGCCGCAGACACTGGAGGCGGGGCCGCAGACACTGGAGGCGGGGCCGCAGAGACTGGAGGCGGGGCCGCAGACACAGGAGACCGGACGGAAGGTGGGGCTGCAGACACAGGAGGCGGGGCCGCTGACACAGGACTGTAGGCAGTCCCGGTAGGCATGATGTCGTGGTGATCTTTTAAGACCTTTCCCCGTTTGTTACTCCGGGGTCCTCCCCGTGCCAGGCGTGTGCCCCGATAAAGATCTGGGACACCAGGTGGTTCCGAATAGGTCTCAATTTTTGCGTTACGGCAAAAATAGGTGAGCAAGTCAACATACTGGTCATCCTGCTGCTCAGGAACATGAGTGGAGGACTGCAGGCTCACCACACCAAGCCTAATGGATCCAGGAGCTGACTGTGAAGCACTGGGAGATGAGCTGGTGTCAAAGTCCTTAAGCCTCCCACGTACTACATCCAAGTGGGGGACAAAGTGGCTGACCCATGGCCTGTCCTTGAACCACTGCTGTTGTGTAGAAAGTTCCACTTGGAGTTCAATACGCAGCGTAGGGGTTGAGACCAAACGATCAACCAAACATTCAAAGTCCCTCACTTTTTGTTGGAAAAGATTTAACTCTGCTGGGTTCATATTTGGGTCAGTGCATTCTGTCACGGTATGAAGAGAATGAACCCAAATGCAGAGCACCAAACAGATTAAGTTCAAGAGATATTTATTAATTAGCAGTGAAGCATACAAACAGGTAGGTAAACGCCTAGACTGCAGAAGCCCAAGATAACAAGTCCAAAACCTAAATGCTTGAGTCCAAAAACACAAACCTTAGAACAGCTCACTGAAGCGGAAAACAAAACCAGGAGTCCATGAACAAGGCAAGCACACAGTATGCACTGACAGTTTGCAAGAGGAAAGAGTCCAGTCTTATAGGTGCAGGGTGATTGTTGAGAGTTCACAGGTGTGTAGTGGGTATCAGGCTACAGAGAGAGGGAAACTGTGGTATGGACTGAGCGGAATAATGGAGCTGTGTCTGACACAGAGTCATGGTCTGCCTCAGACCATGACAAAATTAATACAAAGAATGTTTATTACCCCAAACCTAGGACTCTTTGATGACCTAGATGACTTTCTGACCCAGTGGCATTCCTGTTGATTCCGGCTGTGGCTCAGGAGGTAGAGCAGGTTGTCCAATAAATACTGAATAAATAGTGAGGCCTGGTGTCAAAAGGGTTGGTCTTATTCTTACTTCTATGTTGAAATGAAATTTATATTCCTCAGACTTTAGTTCAGCCTTTAGTCTTGGTCCTCCACAATAAAAGCCTTTAGTCTTGGCCCTCCACAATATTTTATGTATCTCATTTGGCCCAGCCCTGCTCCAGACACTACAGTGACACCTTGCATACAATCCTCATATAAGAGAATAAAGTCAATATAAGATCCACATTATTTATTTATTTATTTATTGCAAATTGAGACCTATATAATTTTGTAATTTCTAAGAATTATATATGACATTCAAAACAGATATAAGATCCATAGCATTTTCCGTGAAGTGGCTTTTACGAAAGGCGCCACTTGCATGCAAGTCATATTATTATTATGCAAGAGTTTGCATATCTATGTGACATTATGGGGAGGAACTTTAGCTTCCTGTAAACAAGAAAGGTGTGAATTTAACCACGTGATGATGATGATGATGATGAAGAGATACTGTATGAGGAGCTGACATGTCACTGATAAAACACACAGACGACAGAGAGTGTTGAGCAGAATCCCAACCAGAAGCAGTCGCTGCAGAACGCTGAAGTTCCAGTTGAGAGTCCAGTGTGAGAGAATCCAGACATGGATAAGACAGTGATAGTGTTCCTCCTGCTCTGGAGCTCAGGTAATCACTCTGCTTGGATGACACTTGTTGGCTGATGTGGATGTGAAATGACACTGTAGGGCAGGGGTTTTCAACGGGTGGGCCGGGGGACCACCAGTGGTCCTTGAGAGGGTTCCAGGTGGTCCCCATGCAGGCTAAATGATGGAAAGCTGGTTAACCAGATGTAACTCCTGAGAGTTAAAAAATATTCATCGTCTGAATTAGCACCACTTAGTTAAGAACTCTACACTGTTTTGTTTGCAAAATCAAGCCGGGAATAGTGGACAAAACCAAAATAATTCTTTAGTTTTAGGCCTTTGGGGTGAAAATGTAGACAAATGGTGGTCCGTGGCTCAAATGCTGAATGAACGGTGGTCCCTGGTGTCAAAAAAGTTGAAAACCCCTGCTGTAGGGCTTCACCATTTTAAAGTAAAACCTCACTTTTTTTTCTGAAACCTCAATTTCGATTTTCAATTTCGAATTTCTCTGAGCTACAAAGAAAAGGAGACAATTATTTATTTTAAATTAAATATGTTTTATTTGATTCTCCTCAGTCCAACAGAGAATAGGCTGGTTCTATCTGAACAAAGATGATGGATAAAGTGCAAACCTCACTTTTCTTTCTTTTAATGAAGACCCCCCCCCCCCCCCCCCTCATTCAACAGAACACTTTTTATGATTCTGGCTGTGAGGCAGCCAGTGTGACACAGTTCAACCTAAATGTAGATTTTAGATTTTCATTACATTTATTTATTTATTTTTTTTTTTCATTGTCCAAATTCTGAAATCTCAATTTTGATTATATTTCTTCTTATCATCATCTTCTTATTATAATAATGATAATAATTTTCTAGGTACCCAAAGTCGCTTTACAGAACAAAGAACAAAACAACACAAATGACTTTATTAGAGAAGGAAGCAAGATAAAAGGTTAAAAAGGTTTAAAACTAGAAGCAGGTTGGTGTGAAACGTTGGGGGTGTGAGGTGGAGAGCTATGGGGGAAAAGCAAGTGTGAAGAGGAGGGTTTTCAGTGTGTTTTTGAACATTTCAAAGGTGGATGCAGCTCTGATTTCGGCTGGGAGAGCGTTCCACGGGGGGGGGGGGGGGGGGGGGGGGGGCACTGTGAAGGCTCTGTCACCCCAGGTTCCTTTGTTGGACTTGTGGATAGTGAGTAAGTTGGCAGTGCTTGACCGGAGGGAACGGGCGGGGGCATGGCGTTGGATGAGTTCAGAGAGATAGATGGGGGCCTGGTTATTGAAGTCCAGGGCAGGCCTTGCAGGGCACCAGGCCCAGGCCAGGCAAACTAGTGTTTCTATCCTTCAAAAAAGAAAAGGTGTTCTACACCAGAGCCTTCAAGGAGGAGAGTTGCCATATTCCCGTTCACTCCTGTGCTCCAGGGCACTGGCGCTGCTGGAGGCAGTGTTGCCAACTGCCAAGATCCAAAATGCACTAGTGGCACTTCCAAAATGCACTAGAATGTGCTAGATGCTCGCCTGGAACATACAGATCAAAATGACTATTAATCTTCTACATTCTCTAGTTGTGTAGACTAAGTTGGGCTAATTCACATGATGAATATTTTAACTCTTGAGGGTGTAAAAAAATTTACGCTCTCAAAGAGTTACTCAAAGAGTTCTGGTTGGCTGCCACCCCAGGGTGGCCTGGCAAAGGCGAACTTGTCCCGGTGGGAAAATATGTGCCAATCCGCCCCTGTTTGACGGGAAGCCAGTGCAAGTCACAGAGGATGGGTGTGGATCTGGTTCTTGTGAGCAAACGGGCAGCAGAGTTTTGGATGTACTGGAGCTTTTTGAGAGTGTTGGTGGTGAGTGAGGCCGTACAGGAGGCTGTTGCAGTAGTCGAGTCTGGATGTAATGAAGGCGTGAACCATTTTTTTATAATAATAAATGAAAATAAAACCTTATTAATGCAAGCTTTTAGTGCCCCCCCTGGCTTTGGGCCCCCCTAAAATTGTCTAACTTTTCCCCACCTATCGACGCCACTGGAAGGGGTAACAGTGGAGTCAGCTCTGACTTATTGCAGTTGGGTTTGAGAACGTTGGCTTGCATCCACAGGGGTTGACACTAACACTTGCCCGGGGCAAGTAAAAAAATGGTGGGGCAAGTGAAGACTGCTACCTGGTTGCCCGATCGGGCAAATGTGCAACTTAGTGCACTATAACACAACACAAGATAAATTTGTCTTGAAGGCAGTCATTGCACTCTGCCTCTGTGTCTTTACCTGCTTTCTAGCTGTCCACAATTCCAGGCTGGATTTGGGAAACAAAACGGGCAAATTAACATGCACATCAAAATGACCTTAATTTTCTACATTCTCTAGTTGTGTAGACCTGGGCTAATTAAGATGATGAATTTTAACTCTTGAGAGTGTAAAAATGAAACCAAATGGACCCGCAAGGGTCCATTTGGTTTCATTTTTACGTTTTCAAGAGTTTACATCTGCAAAATTCTGAGTCTGAGTGATCGGCTGTCATTGATTTCATTATTATTATTAATAATAATACATAAATTGACATGCAACATAGAGCAGGCCTGGCCAACCATGAGGCTCACAAGCCTCATGCGGCTCTTTGGTGACAGTGGATCAGCAGTACAGTCACTGGATGGTAACCACAAGGTTGTCGGTTTGATCCCAGGCTCCTCCAGAGTTAGTGTCGAAGTGTCCTTGAGCAAGACACTGAACCCCTAATTGCTCCTGATGTGCTAGTAGATACCTTGCATGGTTTCCACTGCCATCACTGTATGAATGTGTGTGTGAATGTGGTGAATGTGATGCACAAGCTATGTAAAGCACCTTGGATAAATGAACCATTTACCATTTGTCTGCTTTCATGAGGCTCTTAAGGGACTTTCACATGATAAGCATCAATAACACTCTGTCTGGCACAGACATTCATTCACTATTATGATTTATAAAACTCTATGGCTATGATTTATCACTCATTTTTTAGAGTGTGTGTGTGTGTGTGTGTGTGTGTGAGTGTGTGTGTGTGTGTGTGTGTGTGTGTGTGTGTGTGTGTGTGTGTGTGTGTGTGTGTGTGTGTGTGTGAGAGAGAGAGACAGAGAGCACACAATGTTCTATTTTGTTGTGGACTTGGTTGAACTGAGAGTTTGAGTGTGTGTTTCTTTCCATCTTCAACCGATTGTCAGTAGTCGGGTCGCGGGGCCAGGAGTCAATTTCTGTCATTATCTTTATCTGTCGTTATCATACATCTGGCTGAGCTGTGTGTGTGTGTGTGTGTGTGTGTGTGTGTGTGTGTGTGTGTGTGTGTGTGTGTGTGTGTGTGTGTGTGTGTGTGTGTGTCTCCCCATATGGAGAAAACTTGTGATGTGAACTCTTGAAAGTGGCATCTTTCATACGAGCCATTTTACAAGAAAGTCTGTTTTGCATGTCATATTATTCTGATAAATTGCAAAATGATATACAGTATGTTCCACTTTACAAAACATTACAACTGATCTCATATCTCTTTGAATGTCGTATATAATTCTTATAAATCACCAAATTATATATGTTTTATATAGGTTTCACTTTACAAAGAAATAGTATGGATCTTATATTAACTCTGGTCTTATATTTAAGGTGGAACTTTCCAGAGTTTGCATATAAAATATTTTCCATATGGGTCTTTGCAGTAACAGAGTAAAACAGTGTCTCTTAGTTTGTGACTGGTTGGCCACACCTTGCAGAAAACTTCTGGGGTCTCTAGCATTACACCAAGCTACATATTTAAGCATTTATTTCATATTTACTTGTCGATTTAAGCTCTGAAATGTATTTCACATGTGCTCTAATATGTGAAGTGTTGGTGGTTGGTGCTGAGAAATGAGCAATTATTTTTCCCAAGGGGCCAAATGAGATGCATAAAATATTGTGGAGGACCAAGACTAAAGGGTGAACTAAAGTCTGCAGAATATAAATTTAATTTCAACATAGAAGTAAGAGTAAGACCAACCCTTTTGACACCAGGGCTCACTATTTATTCAGTATTTGAGCCACGGATCACCATTTGATGACATTTTAGCCCCACAGATCCCAAAACTTTCTTCAAGATTACTTTTGTTTTTGTCCACAATTCCAGGCTGGATTTGGGAAACAAAACAGGATAATAAAAATGACCATTCTCTTACATTCTCTGATTGAATATGTAGACTTTGGGCTAATTCAAATGATGAATATTTTAACTCTTGAGAGTGTAAAAATGAAACCAAATGGACCCGCAAGGGTCCATTTGGTTTCATTTATACACTCTCAAAGAGTTACATCTGGTTAACCAACTTTCCATATTTAACTTGGAACTCTCTCAAGGACCACTGGTGGTCCCCGGGCCGGTCAGAGTCAGCCAAAGGGCCGCATTTGGCCCCCGGACCGCATAATGCCCAGGTATGCTCTTGAGTTTTGCGAGATTAAATTAATGATTCATTATTATTCTAAAAGCCTATATTTGTATAATGCTTTAATTTATGTGGGCCAGAGTCTTGTGGGAACTCGCACTAGCATTTTTATTACTATTTATTTTAAATTCGAACCTTAAATTATGAGATTTTAATATTAAAATATTCTTTTGAATATGGAATATTCCTTTGCAGCACTGATTCTGACAGCATGTTTATTCACTAGATGGAGTGTCCATGTCTGTCCAGCTGTAACAACGGTGACATGACATTAAGGTTCATGCTTTAAAAGGATCCCAGGCTAATAAGCTTCATATACATACATACATTGAACTTTCACATATAATATGTTCTTTAGTTTAAAAATAGTATTTTTTAATAATTGTATCGATTGGGGGGCATTTTACGGTGCCTGTCATAGGTATGACGCCACAGGATATTTTCCCTGGAGCCCCCCTTACCAAATGGACCCGTAATGTAGTCCTTGTGTGACAGGTTGTATCTTTGAGCTGTGATGAGTAGATTATACAGATGTGTGACAGGTTGTATCTTTGAGCTGTGATGAGTAGATTATACAGATGTGTGACAGGTTGTATCTTTGAGCTGTGATGAGTAGATTATACAGATGTGTGACAGGTTGTATCTTTGAGCTGTGATGAGTAGATTATACAGATGTGTGACATGTTGTATCTTTGAGCTGTTATTAGTAGATTATACAGATGATAATCCCATCATCCCTTGGCTCTCTGTCTTCATTGTAGCTGCTGTGATATTATGATCGATGCTGATCACTTTATGATCCACATTTTATCATGGTCAAACATCTGTGAGTTATTTAGCTACATGGGACCCCCTGGAACCCTCTTGTGATGGACCCCCGGGGGTCCTCGCCGGACCACATGTTTGTGATCACCTGGAAAAGTGCATGGATGGCCGATTTTAGCCCAATAATGAGTGTTGTTTGATGTGCATCGATCAGCAACACATGTAAGATGTGTATCACTGACTGATGCTGTTTCTATTATGAGTTCAGCTGCTTCTGCTCAGTCCATGAATTCATTATTCATACAAATGTTAACACTTGATTGACAACAAACGTCTGGTTTGACATCAGATGCAGGCATGGTGTGATTGGTTGAGGAAAATTCTAATCGCCTCCCATTTGAAATCTCTCAGACAGCGGACAATGTCAGACTGAAGCTTGAGGAAGCTGAGCTGAGCTGTCATAGAGTTGTGTCTCTGTATTTTCTTACTCTATGGTTATGATAGTTAACACTGTTCTCTTTCAGGTCACATTGTTCTTCCAGGTTGGTGCTCTGTAGTAAATGTGAGCCTCGGCCAACCTGTTAATTTACAACAAACTATTGCTTGCCAGATATTTTCATTTTCTTCCATATAAAGTGTAGAACTCATTTCCATCCTGTGGCAAAAATAGCAGCGCTATGTGTTTATTTTTGTTTCCAAAGGACGTCTTTCTGGTGTATGTCAACAGATAAACCACAAACACAACCAATACCAGCTGTTGTTACACTGAAGCTCATTTAGATTATGTTTTTCTCCTCAGCTCTTCAGGCTAAACCACCATCACATGATACCACAGGTAAGACTGTCTGTCTGTCTGTCTGTCTGTCTGTCTGTCTGTCTGTCTGTCTGTCTGTCTGTCTGTCTGTCTGTCTGTCTGTCTGTCTGTCTGTCTGTCTGTCTGTCTGTCTGTCTGTCTTGCTTTGGGGTTTATTTGTGTAGATTTCTAAAAATAAACCATCTCAAGTGTAATGTCTGCCTTTCTCCAGAGGTGGAGCCCTTCCTCATCTTAGCCAACCTCAACAACCTGATGAGGATCAGCTTGAATGGCTCCAGCTCCACAGTGATCAAACAGGTGAAAACCATTGGACATAATAACAACACATCCTATGTAATCCTATACAATATTATACACACACTGCTTTTGACATGCTGGAATGTATTCCAGTCTGATACTAACACAACTGCTGTGCTGTGACAGGACTTGAAGTATGCAGGGTCTCTGGACTTTGACTATCAGCAGCAGAAGATCTACTGGATAGAGGAGACACAACCGTTCCCTAACCTACGCACCATGATCAGTGTCATGTACATCAACAGCAGTGACGTCCAGGTCAGTGTGACAACGACAACTATGAAGATGAATGAAGGATACTTGGTGGGGGGTGGGGGGGGATATGCAGCAGAAAAAGATGAGATAGTCTTTTTACTTTATATCATTGCATTTGGTGTTGAATTAATGAATTGCATACAGGAGCTGAATAAACAGATTGTGTTGTTGTGCAGGTGGTGTTGAGGGGGAAATATGTAATATAATAATAATAATATAATATATAACATAATAATTTAAATTACTCTTGATTCCAATACCTTCTAAAAGACACACACGCGCGCGCACACACCTCCCATACAGCCCATACTTTGACACGTTGCTCTAATGTAAAAATGAATTCCTGGTGAGTATATTCAGAGTGCATGTATTCATTAACAGGTCATTCACAACACATCGACCATCAGAGCATATGGTCTGGCTGTTGATTGGATAGGAGGAAACCTCTATTGGTGTGACCGTGTGCATCACACCATAGGTGTGTCCAAACTAAACGGGTCGTACCCAACAGTCCTGCTCAACACTGACCTGGACCAGCCACTGTCCATAGCTGTGGATGTACGCTACGGGTAAGAACACTGTGGTGACATCATGAACCAAACACTGGATTTATCAACCATCCTGTGAATAGAGCTGTTCACATTTTTAAGTGGATAATTCATTGTCATAGAAACTACTGTGATTAACAATTTAATTGTGTGTGTGTTTTTTTTTTTTTTTACATCCGTCCGTCCATCATATTGTATTCCCACTATGTGTGATTAGTTGTGAATAGTGACCTGACACAGTGTCTCCCTGACAGATACTTGTACTGGTCAGACATTGGTCTCAACAACAACAACCCCCACATAGGAAGGATGGGGATGGACGGCACCGACAGGACAGTCATCGTGAAGGAGAAGATCTCCAAGCCCACAGGCCTGACGTTAGACTACATCAATGATCACATCTATTGGACCAACGATGATAAATACATTGAGTTTGCCAACCTGGATGGAACCAACAGACAGACAGGTTTACACACACACACACACACACACGCACACACGCACACACGCACACACACACACACACACACACACACACACACACACACACACACACACACAGTTATTACACATGTTATTCACTTTGTTGTACTGAGTTATGTTAAAGCAGTATTTGGAAATACTAGCATTTGCATATTGCAACAGTGACTTTTTATTTGGCATTCTGTGTGTCTGTAGTTGTGAGTCAGGAGAACATCTGGTCTATTGCTGTGTTTGAGGATCACATTTACTGGACAGACCTGAGGACCAGTTCCATCTACAGAGCCAACAAGACTAATGGTATCAACAAGAACACAGTCATCAGTAACCTGATCTATCCATATGACATCCACATCTACCACCACTCTAGACAACCTGAGGGTCTGTACCACCTGCTGTAACTCATTATTACTCTTCATTATGTCTTATGACTGTTACAGGGAGACTCCACTGGGTGTGTTGTGTCGGCATCAGCTTTGTGTTCTGACAACATCAATGCAATTTGCTCCACTGACTGCCTTTTGAAAACACTGTCAGCAACCTGAGCTTTCTATATGTGGGTTTAATAAAAGTATGTCTAGCATACTGCAGTCTACGTTGGAGTAGACTGCAGTACAGTGACTGTGATGTTATATTCTGCTCAAACGTTACTCTTACCGGCTTTTTACTGAAAAACTTAATAAAGTTGATCAGAACATCAGGATGAACCAGTGTAGTTTATAGCTGTGTAAACAGTAGCTTCAACATTCAACTTTGGAGAAAAAGTAAATGTCAAATAAATAAATAAATAAATACAGAAATAAATGAATATATAAATTAAAATAACAAAACGTACTTTAGATCTCATACTAAACATTAAAAGTATGACATATATAATACAGCAGCCTTCTGTTCATACAGTAAAAGATATGCAATTCATAATAATTCATAATACATAAGCACAGATGCAACGTTATGTTGGCAGTGGAGCCGTCCTTCATCCTTTATATTGTGGTATTTTTTTCTATGCACATACGTAAGTGTGTGTGAGTACAACAGTGTTGGGAATATTACTTTACCTTGTTAATATATTACTTATTAATTATTACCTTCATTTTAAAGCAATATATTATACTACAATATTACTGTCTGAGCAAGTGTAATATATTAATATTACTATTACATATTACTTAATCAAATATTAGTACATAGGCCAGTGGCATACCTACAATAAAGCAAGCCCACTTGGCTTTCTGGCCAAATCCATATGAAATCAACTTGAAAAAAGTCACTCCTGAATAAATAATTTGATGACAAATTATAGAAAATAAGTAATTATTTAACTTCTGCAGTTGTCAAGATCATTTCACAAGAACATTTTCCACGAAACAGATTGACAGAAAGTAATATTGAATGTAATGCAGTAATGCAGAAAGAAAAGTATAATTAAGGGATCAAGCAGTCCACGAAGTGGACTTGATCCCTTCTTGTTTCTGTCTCTTTTTTCCTTCTCCTTCTTCTTCCGCCAGAAATAGCTGTTCTGGCTGAACCGTGCAGTCGGTTTTCGCGAAAATTGGTAATCTGGTAGAGGGTGATGCCAAACGGTGATGATGCGAAGCCTGTGACCACTGGTCAAATGGTGGCGCTATAGCACTCAACTGAAATTGCAAACTTTAAACACTCATAACTCATGAACTGCTCGACTCTCAGAAATGTAACTTATATTCACTTATGCGTCTGCTTATGTCAAACAACTTTTGTATTCTGACTTTTGACCTCTGACCTTTAGATGAGCCGCAATCTTTAATCATATGTAAAACAGTTAAAATGTCTCTTCTCCTACAATCTTTGATCAAAATGCATAACTATGACCTACATATGAACTTTGAAGCCATACAAACATGAAATGAGTGTGAATTTTGTTTTCAGTGAAAAAAATGATGTTTTTACGAGCCAATGAAAATTGCTTGTTTGTGAAAATTCTTCTATTATCCCTAATCTACACATGCAAAGTAATCTGTTTATGAGATTTTACAGTTTGGTAGAGGGGGATGCCAAATAACACTAAAACCAGTCTTGCTCCAATCGCTCAAATGGGGGCGCTATAGCAATTCTTTGAAACTGAAACATTTGAACAAGCATAACTCAGGCTTCGTTTGGCTTAAAATCATGGGACTTGTTTCTACACGTTCCTTGATTCATGTGGAACACATCTGTAATTTCGACTGGTAAGCTCCACCCCAGAGTGTCTGCCATTTTAAGCAGTTTGAAAAATGCTCATGCCTGATTTTATGCCTGGATTTTTGATCAATTTGCATGACACCTGCTACATGAGAACTTTGGCCCCATCCGGACAAAACTTCAGAAGCAAATTTGTTTTCATCAAAAAATGACGTTTTTATAAGCCAATGAAAGTTGCTCGTTTGTGAAGAGTCTTCTTCTGCTTGTTTCTCTCTGGCAACACTGGAGCAAGTACATTGTGCCAGATTGTGTGAGAGGAATAAGCATGTGGAACTTGTTTCCATTTGTCACTTTGACCACTAAGCTCCACCCTCGGACTGCTGAATTGTGCATATTGTTCATATTGCTTACTGCTTGGTGGCGTGTTTTTGGGTTGTTTCATTGATGACAACAACTAAACAAATCATTGTGCCTGGATAGCTCAGTCGGTAGGGTGCCTGACTTCGGAACACAAGATTGAGGGTTCAAGTCCCACTGCTGACAATACAAAGTCTGAGTCTCCAAAAACCCTGCTGTGTTTCCACAATCACATGATGTATTTCTTCCATGTTTCTATGGCTTATTTGTGCATATTTAAGGAGCGGTAGTGGCTCAGAGGTAGAGTAACCGGATGGTAACCACAAGGTTGCCGGTTCGATCCCGGGCTCCTGCAGAGTTAGTGTCGATGTGTCCCTGTCCCACTGCCATCAGTGTATGAATGTGTGTGTGAATGGGTGAATGTGATGCACAATCTATGTAAAGCGCCTTGGATAAAGGCGCTATATAAATGCACCATTTACCATTTACCAAGCAGTCCATTGAATGTGTGTGTTGTTTCCAGTACATCTTGTGTCTGTTGGGTAGCCTCATTGGTAGAGCGCATGACTTGGAAATGAGAGTTCCTGGGTTCAAATCCCGGCACGGACACCTAGTAATATGAGTCAATCATGCACAATCTCATGTGGTCTTCTACATCTAAGTTCATGGTTCTATGTGTAACCCAGGGTAAAACTCAATGTAATGGTGGTTGTCACCATTCGGCCATGTTGTGTTTTGTCACTATTCGGCCATGTTGTCACTAATGACAGTTCACAGCTCAGTTCACCACTCACTCACAGCTCACCAATCATTTACTCATTCAGCAACTCAGTGGCCTTGTGGTTAGAGTGTCCGCCCTGAGACTGGGAGGCCGGGGTTCGATTCCCGGCCGGGTCATACCAAAGGCTCTAAAAACGGGATCCAATGCCTCCCTGCTTGGCACTCAGCATCAAGGGTTGGAAGACCCTGTGTCATACTAGCGTCATGTCCAGAGGGTGTACTTGTACATCAAGCTGCCTCATGCTACAGAAACAGGAGATAGGCACCTGCCCTATGGGCCTCATGGCTGGGCAAGGCTGTTTGACTGTCACTATTCGGCCATGTTGTCACTAATGACAGTTCATAGCTCAGTTCACCACTCACTCACAGCTCACCAATCATTCACTCAGTCACACCAGATTGTGAGTCAGTCAGGGCAGGAATCAAAAACCCTGCCCTGCTCCCATAATTACCTGATGTATTTCTGAAGTTCAGGCTCCCATGTTTCTATGGCTTATTTGTGCGTATTGTTCTTACTCCTTATTGCTGCTTGCTTGATCCCGTTTTATTGCTGCTTGCAGCTATATTATATTAGATTGTTTTTGTTAAGTAATATATTTATATTACAAGTTACTGCATTTTGGTAATATATTATGTAATATATTAAGTTACGTAGTGCACATGTCCCAACACTGGAGTACAATACGTTTATAAAGCACTGCTGTGAAATGTATATAGTTGTGTGTTCTCATATTCCCTACATGTTTTCTCCACCCTGCAGTGTCTGGTCATCCATGTCAGATCAACAATGGAGGCTGCAGTCACCTGTGTCTGCTCTCACCTGGAGGAGGATACAACTGTTCCTGTCCTACCAACCACTACTTGTCAGCTGACAACAAGCAGTGCATGTTCAATAACTGCACTGCCAGCCAGGTGATTCACCTCAGCTTCACTTGTGTTACATTACTACATTTCCACTGATTTATCCATTTATATTTCACTAAACACTTACAGATTGGGGATATGAATAGATTTAATAGGATCAGTGTCAAAGTTATTAGAAGATCATCAGGAAATTATGTTACATGTGGCATTAAATCGTAGCAAGAAGTTATGGGTTTAAATTTTGGCCTGACCTAAGGTTTCTGAAAAACTTTAAATATGTATATATCAGCATAAAAAAGTTAATTCTGTAATATTATACTGTACAGAATCCAAAAATGGATTCCCTGCCTGACTGTTTAAATCTCTTTTACGAAAGAAAAATAGGATATTGTTTGTTAATAACAATGTATTTTTGTGTTGTAATTTAGTTATTTGAACTATTTATTGATTCTAAACAGAATCCTCTGTCTCCCCCTTCAGTTTATATGTCAGAACTACAAGTGCATTCCATTGTCATGGAAATGTGACACAGTAGATGACTGTGGGGACCGGTCAGACGAACCTGCAGATTGTTGTGAGTACACACACACACACACACACACACACACACACACACACACGCACGCAGCACGCACATACACACACACACACACACACACACGCACGCAGCACGCACACACACACACACACACACACACACACACACACACACACACACACACACACACACACACACACACACACACACACACACACACACACACTGCTGATATTTGTATCTAAAGCAAATATTGTACTTTCATGCGACTACATTTATTTGTTACTAGTTACATTGTAGATTCAGCTAAATGTAAGACTTTATTGCAGACTCAGGTCCATAAAACACAGGTAAGACAGATACAACATAAAAAGGAAAACAAAAAAAGAAAAGGAAATAAATAATTAAAAGAGGACCTAAAAACAGTCCATTAGTCCATTAGTTTACAAAGTCAATTTAGGCAGTTACGCCAATGTCTCCAAATCATGGAGGAGAACCGATTGGAGCTCATTACAGGATTAGTTAGGGACACACAGTACAGTAAACACTTTGGCCATTTGAAAAAAGCCGGTCTAATAGTTCACAATGCCTTGCGATCATGGAACACATTGTGAGTTTGTAGATCTGCTATTTTTTTTTCTTGCATTTTCCTGTTAGGAGTGTTCCACAGCCTGTTGAGTTGGAAGGATCATTGTAGTTTCTTAGTGGTGAAAGTGTGTGTGACTAAATGACAACAATGTGAGATTGATAGTTCCACATTCCTGGGGTCAGAGTGACATCCAGACTACCAGGCTTCTGCTGGTGTTTAGGGTTATGCTGCGTTCACACAGGGCAGATTCAACCATGCAGTCTACCTTTCATTGTCAATGGAAGCCAGCAACATGACCTTATGTTTCTGTACTTATTTGATATGGACATAACAATCACATTGCTCATTGCACAGCAGTATTGGGGGCAGCAGTGGCTCAGGGGTGGAGTCACCGGATGGCAACCGGTTCGAACCCAGGCTCCCCCGCAGTTGGTGTCAATGTGCGCCTGAGCAAAACACTTAACCCCTAATTGCTCCTCCTAAAGGCGCTATATAGTGTAAATGCACCAAAGATGCATTTGTGTTAGCACATGTGCTAATTTCATCACCTGTCCATGTTGTGAAGGTGAAACCTTGCATGTAGCTGCTCCAAATCAACTCCCAACATGTCTTTACATTGTTCCATCTTCCTGTGTGAACGCAGCATTAGGGTTAGAGACAGTTAGTAATGCAGTGAGTTGGAATGGTGAAGCCTCAGGCTCCATACACACATGTCAAATGAACATTTTGTGTTCCATCAATAGTTTTCCTTTCCCTTTGTTAATATGAAAATCTTTTGGGCATTTTGGGCTTTAGAATGACAGTGTTTAACCCTAATTCCTTTCCTTTGAAAGTTCAATTAGGAGAAAGGACTACACTGAAACACTGAAGTTCATTTAGTTTGTCATGTTTCTCCTCAGCTCTCCAGGATAAACCAACAGACAACACCAGTAAGTCTGATAATCTGTCTGTCTGTATGACTGTCCATCCGTCTGTCTGACCGACTGACTGACTAAACAAACCCTACTGTGTGTGTGTGTGTGTGTGTGTGTGTGTGTGTGTGTGTGTGTGTGTGTGTGTGTGTGTGTGCGTGTGCGTGCGTGTGCGCGTGCGTGCGTGCACCCACACCCATCATTTGTC
This sequence comes from Benthosema pterotum, assembly GCA_039105355.1. NCBI lineage: Eukaryota > Metazoa > Chordata > Actinopteri > Myctophiformes > Myctophidae > Benthosema > Benthosema pterotum. The sequence continues at coordinate 49,422,373 of CM076975.1, read as the reverse complement.
CCATCATTTGGAATGGGATAGTCTTGCTTTGAGGTTATTTGTTTATTTTATATACGTAATACTTAATTGTGTAAACCAAGTCAAGTGTAATGTCTGACTTTCTCCAGAGGTGGAGCCCTTCCTCATCTTAGCCAACTTCAACAACCTGATGAGGATCAGCTTGAATGGCTCCAGCTCCACAGTGATCAAACAGGTGAAAACCATTGGACATAATAACAACACATCCTATGTAATCCTATACAATATTATACACACACTGCTTTTGACATGCTGGAATGTATTCCAGTCTGATACTAACACAACTGCTGTGCTGTGACAGGACTTGAAGGATGCCTGGTCTCTGGACTTTGACTATCAGCAGCAGAAGATCTACTGGATAGAGGAGACACAACCGTACCCTCCACACACCATGATCAGTGTCATGTACATCAACAGCAGTGACGTCCAGGTCAGTGTGACAACGACAACTATGAAGATGAATGAAGGATACTTGAAAACAAGTTTAAAAGAGAGATTGCTGTTGTAGTTGATATTACATTTAGATATATAAGGGTTAGGGTTTTAACCCTTTTTTATTTTATATGATTGCGTTTGGTGTTGAATTAATGAATTGCATTCAGCAGCTGGATAAACAGATTGTTGTTGTGCAGGTGGTGTTGGGGGGGAAATATGTAATATAAATAAAACATAATCATTTACATTACTCTTGATTCTTTTAAAACACACACACACGCACGCACGCACGCACGCACGCACGCACATAGACACACGCATACACACCTCCCATACAGCCCATACTTTGACAAGGTACTCTAAGAATGATGTCATGAGTATATTCAGAGTGCATGTATTCATCAACAGGTCATTCACAACACAGCGACTATCACAGCATATGGTCTGGCTGTTGATTGGATAGGAGGAAACCTCTATTGGTGTGACTGTGTGCATCACACCATAGGTGTGTCCAAACTAAACGGGTCGTACCCAACAGTCCTGCTCAACACTGACCTGGACCAGCCATGGTCCATAGCTGTGGATGTACGCTACGGGTAAGAACACTGTGGTGACATCATGAACCAAACACTGGATTTATCAACCCTCCTGTGAATACAGCTGTTTACACTTTTAAGTAGACGAGTCATTGTCCTAGAAATTACTGTGATTAACAATTTAATTGTGTTTTTGAAGTTGAACATCTGTCAGTCCATCGTATTGTATTCCCACTATGTGTGATTAGTTGTGAATAGTGACCTGACACAGTGTCTCCCTGACAGATACTTGTACTGGTCAGACATAGGTCTCAACAACAACAACCCCCACATAGGAAGGATGGGGATGGACGGCACCGACAGGACAGTCATCGTGAAGGAGAAGATCTCCAAGCCCACAGGCCTGACGTTAGACTACATCAATGATCACATCTATTGGACCAACAATGATAAATACATTGAGTTTGCCAACCTGGATGGAACCAACAGACAGACAGGTTTACACACACACACACACACACACACACACACACACACACACACACACACACGCACACACACACACACACACACACACACACACACACACACACACACACACACACACACACATTACTTACATTATAACATTATTTATATTTAGGGATAGTTCAGATTCAAAGAATTTGTATGAAATACTTGCCTTTAATTCACCAAAACCATAGCTGAACTCCTAATCGGGACTTTGGCAATCAATTAACATGGTTGACACTAGAGATGTCCGATATTGACTTTTTTACCGATATCTGATAACCAGATATTGTCCAACTCTTAATTTCTGATACCGATATGTTCAACCGATATCGATATATGCAGGCTTTTGTTGTGGAAATAAATCAATAATGTGAGCATTCAGTGATTTGTGTGATTTGTAAAACTCCCAACAGACCAACAGCATGTGCACCAAGGCCTGCCTCACTCCATCATAATTGGAGGAATGTCCCGTTTTTATTTTGTTCATGATTGTGTGGATCTATACATCTGTGGATGGTGTTTTACCGATTCTTCAAAAAAACAAAAATAGTGATATTTTTATAATAATTTTCCTGATACCGATATTTTCCGATATTCATTTTCAAAGCATTTATCGGCCGATAATATCTCTATGGCTGATATATCTGCCCATCCCTAGTTGACACCACTATAATTATGGTAGTATTCCATATAGCTTAACTTAAAAAAAAATCTGAACTATCCCTTTAAAGCAGTATTTGTAATACTTTGTGCATTTTATAATTCTTTATTTGGCGTTCTTCTGTGTGTCTGTAGTTGTGAGTCAGGAGAACATCAGGTCTATTGCTGTGTTTGAGGATCACATTTACTGGACAGACCCATGGAGGACCAGATCCATCTACAGAGCCAACAAGACTAATGGTATCAACAAGACCACAGTCATCAGTAACCTGATCTTTCCATTTGACATCCACATCTACCACCACTCTAGACAACCTGAGGGTCTGTACCACCTGCTGTAACTCATTATTACTCTTCATTATGTTTCATTTTCATTTGTTCTGTATTCTTGTATTCATTGATTTGTGTTTTACTGTATAAACAACATGGTGGTGTTCGTAATGTGATAATGCCATCAGCGGCGGATGTAACATTTCCCGATTGGGGGGACATGAGAAAATGGTATGGACAATGGTATGTTGCTTCGCGCCACGGGCGATGAAGCCGCACCCATACCATTTTTGGCTACAGAACTTTATTTATTAGGCAAGCATCAATAATAACTTCAGCTGTTGAAGTTGCAACAGACACACAGCATGCATAAAGCTAAAGGTCTGACTCAGAGAGTTTTCTGTTTTCAATGATGAAATGCTGTTGGTTTAGTGGTGCCCCCCCCCCCACCTTGCCTATATGATGAAAGGAAAATGGATAAATAAATAGATAAAAAATAAAATAACTCAATGAATTTAACATTTAACAGATTTTTCAATTTTACAATGCATTGTGGTGGGATGTGTTGTGAACTTGTAGAACAGCTGTTTTCATTATGAATACACAGGTGTAATTATTTATTATTATTTACTCCCACACATTGGCGTGTGTCTTGGTTAAAACAGGTTTATAAAGCACTGTTGTAACATATAGATATATAGGTGTGTGTTCTCATGTTCCTTACATGTGTTGCATGTTTTCTCCACCCTGCAGTGTCTGGTCATCCGTGTCAGATCAACAATGGAGGCTGCAGTCACCTGTGTCTGCTCTCACCTGGAGGAGGATACAACTGTTCCTGTCCCACCCACTCTGACTTGTCAGCTGACAACAAGCAGTGCATGTCCAATAACTGCACTGCCAGCCAGGTGATTCACCTCAGCTTTACTTACACTGTCTGACTTTATCCCATTCAGGTGTCTGTTATACTTTAGCTATTAACAAATAGCAGTATCTACAAGCTCCTAGCATGGCACTGATCTGCTATCTAGGAAATATTGTGAAAATATGGTAAAAAAATTCGAATGTATTTTAATTTTTTATCTAACATCTTTACTTGTGGGGGTCCCTGGTACAACATCATTTCAGATGGTGGTTGGTTATACAGTATATAATTGTTATACAGGGAAGCATTATCCAACGGGCACATTGGGCCCAGGCCCAGGGGCCCCTGATAACAGGGTATAAAAGTGGCACATACTGTCCTTTTTGTGTCAATAAAATAACCCCAAAAGTCTTAAACCATCATGATACGGTAAATTACTGCAAGTGTTTAAACATTTTGCATTTATTTGTCTTAATTGTTTTCGGTGTTTATTATTATTATATTATATTATTATATTTGGCTGGCGGTTGCCATGGGGCCCATAATTTCTTGATCCGTCTATGTCAGGGGTTTTCAACAGGTGGTCCGGGGACCACCAGTGGTCCCTGAGAGGGTTCCAGGTGGTCCCCAGCTAAGTTGTTTAACCAGATGTAACTCTTGAGAACGTAAAAATGAAACCAAATGGACCCTTGCGGGTCCATTTGGTTTCATTTTTACACTCTCAAGAGTTAAAATATTCATCATCTTAACTAGCCCAAATGTACACAACTAGAGATCTATGTTTGCCTGTTATGTTTCCGAACTCCAGCCTGGAATTGTAGATAAAAAAAGAAGAATTTTGGGGGTTTTGGGTCTGTGGGGCTAAAATGTCCTCAAATGGTGGTCCGTGGATCAAATCCTGAATAAATGGTGGTCCCTGAGATGAAAAAGGTTGAAAACCCCTGGTCTATGTTGTTATATATAATGTTATATACCTGTATAATGTTTGGGTAACATTTAGGTCTTCAACCTAAACCTCTGTCTCCCTCTTCAGTTTGTTTGTCAGAAAGACACATGCATTCCATTGTCATGGAGATGTGACTGTGAGAACCAACACAGTGCCTGCAGTGAGTAGAGACTGAAACATTACCTCAATAGTCACCATTCATTATCATTGTTTACAACCATTACAATTATTCATTTATTGTATTCTAAGAAAAACACACAATAATAATAACACAGCACGATTGCATTATAATCTGGATATAATGCAATGTTATTAAACATATACAATATTATTTATAAGCACAAATAATAATCACAACAGAAATCTTTTTGTTATTGCATTTTATGACATAAATGGTACATTTTTATATCTTTTACGTGCTTAACAATGTGCATTATACATTCACCCATTAACCCCACACTGAGAGCAGAGGGAACCATGCAACCTGTTCATTTGGAGCAGTTGGTAGCGGTACAGTGCCTTGCTCAAGGAAGAACACTTGGACAACATAGAGAGAGTCCGGGATCGAACTGGGAACCTTCCTATTCTAAAGCAGCTGCTCTGGCTCCTGGGCCACTGCTAATGACTACTGAACACTGAACACACCTGTTTATTTGACTGCTGCTAATGACTACTGAACACACAAAATGCCGCAGCCTGCTTGGTCCTTAACCCGCCAAAATTCTCACATGTCACTCCGCTTCTCCGTTCCCTCCATTGGCTCCCGGTCGCTGCACGCTAAAAACTCTCACACTTGCATTCAAAGCAACCAAAGTTTTGACTCCACCATATCTCAGTGGCCTCATAAAACCCTACAAGCCCTCCTGTGCACTCCAATCAGCCGACACTGGGAAGCTGGCAGTACCCCCACTAAAACCTCCTGGACAATGCTCCACACGCCCCAAGCTCTTCTCCCTCCTGGCTCCAAAACTATGGAATGCAATCAGAACCACAAACTCACTACCTATCTTCCGCCGCAGTCTGAAAACACACCTCTTCAGACTCCATCTCAGCCCATAGCACTTGTATTACATACCAACCCATAGTACTTGCTGAAGTGACTTATATAGGATGTATTACAGTTTTTAGTGCTTACATTGTATATTGTAAAATGTATTGTAAATTCTGATTACACTGTAAATGCATCTACATACCTCCATTCATTTTCACATTAACATTAGAGTGTAACTAATTAAATCCTTATGTTTCTCCTCAGCTCTCCAACTTAAACCAACTCACAACTCAACAGGTGAACCAAACTGAGCCTGATGTTCTATATTGTATTATCCAGGGTGTTGTAATGAATGTAATAGGTTTTTACTGCTTATTGCTCTCTCTCTACAGAGTCTGAAGATGTCAGGTTGTCTGGAGGAACCAGTAACTGTAATGGTATACTGGAGATGAAACACCAGGGAGAGTGGAGACCGGCGCTGGCTTGGTTTGACTGGAACAGGATGTCATCATCTGTAGTGTGTAGACAGTTGGATTGTGGATCTGCTCTTTCAACAGAGTTTACTTCTAGTTCTACACGTCAGCCAGGATGGGTGATTCCATCTTCCTGTGTTGGCTCTGAGTCTTCGCTGATGGAGTGTGGACCCGTAAAGTCCTATAATTCCACTCATACACTGAAACTCAACTGCTCAGGTAAGAAGAATATACAGTATATGTGTATTAACAATGAAAATGTTGTGTTATTATCAATATGCTATTTCAAAATATGGCATTCCTCTTCATGTGAAGTCTCTCTCTCTCTCTCTCTCTCTCTCTCTCTCTCTCTCTCTCTCTCTCTCTCTCTCTCTCTCTCTCTCTCTCTCTCTCTCTCTCTCTCTCTCTCTCTCTCTCTCTCTCTCTCTCTCTCTCCAGACTCTGTGAGGTTGGTGGATGGTCCTACTGTGTGTTCTGGCAGAGTGGAGGTGAAGTCTAATGATTCTTGGGTCTCAGTTTGTGAAAGTGACTTTGACCGGCAGGATGCAAAGGTGGTCTGTAAGGAGCTCGGATGCGGTGCTCCTTCTCTCGTCCAGGGGGCGCTATATGGCAAAGTGAACACTCCAATGTGGGCCAAAGAGTTCCAATGTGAAGGCACTGAGTCTGCTCTCATGGCCTGTGGAACCTCAAACTCCACTAATAATACCTGTTCACCTGACAAGACTGTTGGACTCAACTGTTCAGGTTTAATCACAAGCTACACCCTGGAATAATATGTTTTCTTACCGATAGTAATATTACTGTTTAAATGTTTCCTCACTTGTGTCTTTACAGAGGTTGATGAAGTCAGGTTGGTCGGAGGAAACAGTCACTGTTCTGGTATACTGGAAATAAAACAGCAGGGAAAGTGGAGATCAGTGGACGGTGGGTCTCACTGGAACCTGAAGTCCTCATCTGTAGTGTGCAGACAGTTGAACTGTGGCTCTGCCGTGTCAACAGAAAGGAGTTCTGGCTTCACACAACATCCTGTGTGGAGGATTACACCTTACTGTGTTGGGTCTGAGTCCTCACTGAGCCACTGTGTCATAATGGAGAATCATGTCACACAGAAAGGTTTGATCACAGGCAAACCCACTGTGAACTGTTCAGGTAACACAATGACAGCAGTCCTTGTGATCAGATTCAATTTGCAGCCATAAAGCACTCATACAATGTCTTGTAGATCACTAACATAATCGTGTAATCTCTCTCTCTCCCTCCAGAGTCTGTGAGGTTGGTGGATGGTCCTACTTTGTGTTCAGGCAGAGTGGAGGTGAAGTCTAATGAGTCGTGGGCCTCACTGTGTGAAGGTGACTTTGACCAGCAGGATGCAGAGGTGGTCTGTAGGGAGCTCGGCTGCAGAGCTTCTTCATCCCTCAAGGTGGCGCTCTATGGACAAGTCAAGGCTCCAATGTGGGCCAAAGAGTTCCAGTGTAAAGGCACTGAGTCTGCTCTCCAGGACTGTAGAGTCTCAAACTCAACCAGAAACATCTGCTCATCAGACAAGTCTGTTGGACTAACCTGCTCAGGTAAGAAAAATACACCTTTTGGGTAATCATTTTAATGAGAATAAGAGTACTAACAGCTTTTGTCCTTGAGCGGTGCTGACTGCAATAACTTTGTGTGCATGTTAACTTGCTCGCAATTTCCATCACGTCAGTGCAAAATAAAATACTATCTTGTCATGTACTTGATAGTGATTATTTTGTGTTTACTCTCTTGTTCTCTACAGAGTCAGATGATGTCAGGTTGACAGGAGGAACCAGTACCTGTGCTGGTATACTGGAGATGAAACACCAGGGAGAGTGGAGACCAGTGGATGGTTGGTCTCACTGGAACCTGCAGTCCTCATCTGTAGTGTGTAGACAACTTGCTTGTGGCTCTGCTGTTTCAACAGAGAGGAGTTCTGGTGTTACACATCAACCGTCATGGAGGATTGCACCTCACTGTGTCGGGTCAGAGCCTTCTCTGAGTGACTGTGGAAAAAAGATGTCTTCCACTTCTTTGTACGTACTGGAGGTGAACTGTTCAGGTAATAAACTGCTACCTGAACTACAGTAATGTCTGACAAAGCCACAGGAAACTCTGGCCCTGATCAGTTGAACCATTCAGAGCCATTACTTGTTTATAATTATGACACTAGTGGATTGTTATTATTAAGCAACTTGTTATGTTCTGATTGGGCATTATGCACATTACTATACCATTCTACATCTTGCATCTCTCTCTCTCCAGGGTCTGTGAGGTTGGTGAATGGTCCTACTTTGTGTTCAGGCAGGGTGGAGGTGAGGTCTGATGAGTCGTGGGTCTCAGTGTATGAAGGTGACTTTGACCAGCAGGATGCAGAGGTGGTCTGTAGACACCTTGGCTGTGGGCGTCCTTCAGTCCTCCAGGGGGCGCTCTATGGGGAGGCCAATGCTTCAGTGTGGGCCAGAAAGTTCCAGTGTAAAGGCAATGAGTCTGGTCTCATGGACTGTGGAACTTCAAACTCAACCAGAAACACAAGCTTACCTTACAAGTCTGTTCGACTCACTTGCTCAGGTAAAAGACAAGGTAAACTTTTGGCTTTGATTATTATTTCATGAATATACGAATATGAATCTTTATTACTTTACTCTACTCTTTACTCTTGGTCTCTGTACAGAATTTGACGATGTGAGGTTGGAGGGGGGAACCAGTAAGTGTATTGGAATCCTGGAGATGAAACACCAGGGAGAGTGGAGACCAGTGGATGGTCGGTCTGACTGGAACCTGAAGTCGTCATCTGTAGTGTGTCGACAGCTGGATTGTGGCTCTGCTGTATCAAGAGAAAGGACTTCTGCTTCTACACATGGACCTGTGTGGTGGATTTCAGCCTCCTGTGTTGGGTCTGAGTATTCCCTGAGGGAGTGTGGAACAAAGCGCTCTGGCAATTCCACTGTCAGACTGGAGATTATCTGTTCTAGTAAAACACTTTAACATTATCTCATCTATATGTCAGTACAAATTAATACTTTAATTAAACAGGTAAATCTACTGCATTACTAATTTCAGCCAATTGCCTCTGTTTTGTTCCAGACCTGCTGTTTAAGCCAACCATCACCTTTGTACGCTCCCTTTCTGAAGGCCAGCAGCTGGAGGCTTCCAGCTTCAACACCAGCTGCTCCATCCAGCCAGCTGTCAATCACTCTGCATTCAACACCACACACAACATCACTGGATACAACACAACACCACTGGATACAACACAACACACAACAACTCTAAATGCAACACGACACACAACATCTTTAGATACAACACAGCACACAACACCACTGGGTGCAACACAAGGCACAACACCTGTTTATTCAACACAACACACAGCATTATCGGATACGACACAAGACACAACGTCTTTGGATACAACACAAAACACAACATCTCCAGATCCAACACAAAACACAACATCTCTCAATACAACACAAAACACATCTCTGAATGCAACACAAAAGACACTATCTCTGGCTACAACACAACACATAACATCTCTGGCTACAACTCAACACACAACATCAGTGCATACCTCAGTACACTCCATTTCTGAAAGGCAGCAGCAGGGGCTGCAGGTGATGGAGGGTTTCAGCTTCAGCATCAGATGCTCCATCCGGCCACAGTACCCAGGAGGCTTCTTCCTCCTCACCTTCACTGGATCCAACACAACACACAACTACACCCAGCCAGCTGACAGCCATTCTGTATCCAACACAACACACAACTACACCCAGCCAGCTGACAGCCATTCTGTATCCAACACAACACACAACTACACCCAGCCAGCTGACAGCCATTCTGTATCCAACACAACACACAACTACACCCAGCCAGCTGACAGCCATTCTGTATCCAACACAACACACAACTACACCCAGCCAGCTGACAGCCATTCTGTATCCAACACAACACACAATGTCACTGCATCCAACACAACGTCCCTGGATACAACAGCGCACACAACACCACTAGCCACAACACAACAAACAACAACTCTGGATACAACACAGCACTCATCATCACTGGCTATAACACAAGACACAACACCAGTAGATACAACACCACTGTATTCAACACAACAGACATCTCTGGATACAACACAGCACACAACGCCACTAGCCACAACACAACAAACAACATCACTGGATACAACACACAACATCTCTGGTTGCAACGAAACTCAGAACCACACCCAGACAGCTGTCAATCAGACTGCCACATTCCTGTTTCCTGCAGCGAACCACACCCACCAGGGAAGTTACAGCTGTGTTTATCACATCCATGTTTTCTTCCACAACTTCTCCTCTAAGAGCGAGGTCATCTCTATCACTGTCAGAGGTAACGTGAAATGTGATCTTTTCAAAGTCACACTTTGAAACTCAGTCAAGCAAACTTTGAGCTGTTCTTTTTCATGGTGTTTGATGCTCTAACATATTTCTAACACATTTCTCTCACAGCTTCTCATCTGACATCTAATATTGTCAAAAGTACAGTATTGGTGCTGCTGCTCTTGATCCTGATACTCTACCGTCTCTGGAAGGTAATTTTAATTCTTTATTAAACATATGACTGCAATGCAAATTCAGTCAGCAGTTTAGCCAGACATTTTTAATTTAAGGGAGACAGTTAATTAAAACCAGGCACTGCTGTGTTTCTCCAGGTCACCAGAAGCCGGTGTGTGAGATCGCAGGACATTGGCGTTGTTTATTACAATGTAAGACGGGAGAACGTTGAGATAGTTTATTATAACGAATTTGCTCGTTCCGATGTTGATGTTGAAGCCGGACCGAGTGAAGAGACAGATCAACGAGGAGGTGCTGAAGCTGCAGCCAGTGAAGACACAGAATACCATCAATATGATGATGTGGGTGTAGGAGGAGGTGCTGAAGCTGCAGCCAGTGAAGACACAGAATACCATCAATATGATGATGTGGGTGTAGGAGGAGGTGCTGAAGCTGCAGCCAGTGAAGACACAGAATACCATCAATATGATGATGTGGGTGTAGGAGGAGGTGCTGAAGCTGCAGCCAGTGAAGACACAGAATCATACCACCAGTATGATGATGTGGGTGTACAAGAAGGCACTGAGGGGGGAAGGACACTTACTGTGTTGTCTCCTGTGAATTGGATCATTAAAGGGTTTTGAGAGAGCACAACAGTACAGGTCACAGATACAGGGCATAGAAGGACCCCTATAGGCTGAACCCAGTGAAGAGCCAGAATTACAGTATGATGATGTGGGTGTTCAGGTAGACACAGGAGGGTTCCCATATGGAGATTTTATATAAATGTCATATATGTGAACTCTACAAGCCACTTTACCAAAAGATAATATACATACTACAGATCTCATATCTGTTTTGAATGTCATACACTGTATAATTCTTTGTAAGTTGTATGTTTTATATATTTTTCACTTTGCAAAAAGTACTATGGATCTTATATTAATTTTATTCTCTTATATGAGAATCTTATGACTTCCAAAAGTTTGCATATGCAAATATAATGTTTATTATTACATTGTGTCATATTTATGGAGCATGTTAAATACAGATTAAAAGTCGGTACCTAGCTTGATATTGACCCTCTGATACCGTACATCCATACTTCACTTATGTTATGGTTTAATTAGTACACTTTGATGAAAATAAAGATTGTGTACATTTCCTACATGTGTGAGCAAAAAGTTATCATTGGTTACCAGGAACATGTCATGGTTATACAGCATTTTTTAGAGGTAACAGTCAGGCCCGGATGTAACATTTAACGATTGGGGGGGGCAGGCAAAAATGGCATGAGCCATCGAGGAAGCCGCCCCCATACCATTTTCGGTCACAGGACTTTTATTAGGCAAGTAAGCATCAATAATAAGTTGTTTAGACAGAGCACATGCAGCTGACCACTGACACATCAGCACATATGATACATGTAAGTTATTACTAACATCTGTGAGGGACTGTTTTATTATCACATTATGATTTTTTATCATGTTTGTAGGTGTGGGCCTCCGTCCCACCCTCCCACCCCCCTAAAGAGTGGCCCATGGCCTGGTTAAAAAGGACAGGACCTTCTGTGGTATCGGCTTCTTTCTTGTGGTATTTACAGTAATTTTAGATCCTTTTTCGCTTCACTACAGTACATTTATTTGACAACTTTCATAACTTTGTAGTAGCTGAGTAGGCCTACATTCTGAGCGTCTAGCCTGACCTGAACGCAACAGAGAGGATGAATACTTGTTTGAATTGCCGAGGTCAAGACTAGATTCAAGTTTAAATCTGCAATTCTGCATCAAAGTAAATCTATTCTGGTGTACTGCTTCTGGGCAGAATGTAGACACAGTAGAGCCATATGTAAGCAAGTATGGGCCAGAGATAGACTTCCAGTCCACTCCCACAACACCAGGGCCAGATCTAGGCATGGGCATGGGGGGCAATGCCCCCCTGGCTTTCACATGCCCCCCCCAATGTTATATAGGCCCTGCCTTAGAGATGTGTGGGGGGAAAATTCCCTCTAAAAAATTACACATTCTGTGGGAGTTCTCCCTTCCACAGAATGTGGAGACATTTTTGTTATTACATTTTACAGTAATGACAGTAAAATGTTGAAAATGGGTGCTATTCACCTATACTTCCTTTAGCTAATATGCCACCCTGTTCATTTCATCAAACATACCAGTCTTATGGCAAATAATTACTTTATTGAACTCACTAGATCTTCATCAGGTCAGTGAGCTATGTATGACCTGATGTTTTCATGAATGGTCAAATTCCACACTCAGATAATAAACAAATATAACTTTTCCCATTTTGTTCTCTCTTGTTCTATACTTTGCCTATTTGTCTTGTGGCTCAGGGGTAGAGTCACTGGATGCTAACTGCAACGTTGTCGGTTCGATCCCGGCCTCCTCCAGAGTTAGTGTGGAAGTGTCCTTGAGCAAGACACTGAACCCCTAATTGCTCCTGATGTGCTAGAAGGTACCTTGCATGGTTTCCAACACTATAAGTGAATGAATGAATGATTTTTTTTATTGACAGAGATGATAGTTACAGTACAAGTCAAGTACACACTGCTACAAAACTGATAACAGCTTGGAGAATTACAGTACAATTCAAGTACAACTGCATCAAATCTGAAAAAGCTGATTGGACACACTAGTTAAGCATACACTTGTTTACAATAGTGGCCAACTTGTTCATTTCATTAAGGCATTCAAATACCGTACATACAAAACAACTACTTCAGTAAAATCAGAAGCAGCAAATCATGGAGGTAAAATAAATCATAGTGGAGGTAAAAAGGGAAAAGAGAAATGTACAATGAGGAGAGGTGGGGTGGGTGGGGGGATTTTAGTTCTAGCTCTGGTCCAGAGCTCCATTGCTTCTGAGTCTGACTTGCATTGGAGCTCTGTTGGTCTCCGTGCATTCGGCCATTACTGCACCCGACCAGCCTCTCTTCTCTAGTGGATATATAAAGAACGTTTTACCTACTCACCAAAATAAACACGTCTTGTGTCATTAGAAAGCCTACTTACCTTAGTGGTCGCATTCTGAGCCCCCCACCACACGGATAAATTGGACTTTTTGGCCAGAACGCGATCGTTTTTCACCGGAAAAACAACCAGGATTTGCGCCCTCTACCGATATTGCCAATAGAAAAGTTCCATAGGAAATATTTTTCCTTCAGTGAAAAACGATCGCGTTCTGGCCAAAAAGTCCAATTTATCCGTGTGGTGGGGGGCTCAGAGTGTTTCCACTAAGGTAAGTAGGTTTTCTAATGACACAAGACGTGTTTATTTTGGTGAGTAGGTAAAACGTTCTTTATATATCCACTAGAGAAGAGAGGCTGGTCGGGTGCGGTAATGGCCGAATGCACGGAGACCAGCAGAGCTCCAATGCAAGTCAGACTCAGAAGCAGTGGAGCTCTGGACCAGAGCTAGGGATTTTATATACATTTTTGTATTTACAGAGGCCAGTTTTAAATTGCAGCCATCTGTAGGTGCCCTTTGAGAGCGGTTTTGAAGGAGTCAAGGGATTCACATGCCTTTATGACTGTTGGTAGGGCATTCCACATTTTGGTGGCATATGAGCGGAAGGAATTAAGACCCTTGTTTGTGCCAAATCTGGGTTGGACTTGGTTAGTAGCACTCCCTCTGGTGTTGTGGGAGTGGACCTCATTGACATTAAGGAAGTATTTGGACAGGTACAAGGGTGAATGTGTGTGTGTGAATGGGTGAATGATTGAATGTGATGCACAATCTCTGTAAAGCGCCTTTGATAAAGGCACTAGGATTTATAAATGCACCATTTACCATTTAACAGTCCTGACTCCTTTAATACATTGAATCAGTTTAGGGTGGAAAGAGCAAAATTAGTTGGAGTAAGAACTATATCTACACTCGGTAGATTGCCAGCTTTCGTGTTGAGCACAAGCACAAGCAGGCCATTGCCTACTGGTGCGCGAGCAGCAGTGCTCTGCTCGCGCAGTTAAGCAATATTGGGAACACTAGTGGTGTAATGTTGCTATTCTGTAGAATATTACACGGCACCATAGATCCCCCTAGTGACCGTTTATGGTATGTACGCTCCAGACGCAAACTCCGTTCACTTCATAGAGTCGGTTCAATAGCGGCTCTTCCTCCACCTCCACATAAACTTCTATTGAGAATGGGGACAAAACAGGGACAACCGATTACGGAATGTGTTGAAGTCTAAGTGCCCGCGGCCCTGCGCCCGTAGACTCCAATGCAGTTTTTCTGACCCCTCAATGTCGCAACTCTTCTAGAGGACGTGCTTCAGAGGGTAACAGGAGGGCTCGGCCCAAATAATACTCTGCCGCTGAGTATAGACAGAGTTACGCTGTCACAAACTCCGTTCGCTTCATGGGATCAGTCCAATGGCGGCTCTATCAGGTTATGTTTCACCGTGTTAATGAATTTTCTTTTAGGAACCTTTTATTGTTATTATTATTTTTTACAAATGGAATCAAATGGAGCCGCTAGGGTCCATTTGGTTCACATTTGTACACACTCAGGAAAATATTGGAAATAGTCCCTCTTTTCGTCCCTCTTTCAGGCAGCAACAGTTTTCTGACCCCTCAATGTCTTGACATTTCGGTTGGTCCGAGTATTATTTGGGCCGAGTCTGCATGTATCCCTTCAGAGTCCTACAGGGCTAGTGAACAACTGCACATGCGCAGAAGCTGTCCAACGTGTGTTCACCTGCTGGAGCTCCGATGTTAGAAATCCTTCAAGTAAACGACCAGAGCAGGAAGATAAAGCAAACAGTTCTACTATTACTACTGGAATGTGGTGAAAGTGGACAGGCCAGGACCTATTTGATAGATTAGGATACTTTTATGAGACCTTGGCTCTGGGAAGTAAAAGTAATGTAAACACAATGGATTCTAGCTGACGCTAAAGACTGGACCACCTGCTGAAAACCCCTGCTATAGACTATCGACTCTGTGAGAGTTTATTGAGGGCTCGCTTCCAGCGAGACCTCTATGTTCTCCACTTTTTATATTTATTTTTATTGAGGGCTCGCTTCCAGCGAGACCTCTATGTTCTCCACTTTTTATATTTATTTATTTATTTATTTTTTATTCCAATTTCCGCCCCTTTTTTCGGTCGTCTACTACTTCCACATACTTTATGCTAGAACTTTCGTTCAAACTTTAAACTGTTCGGCTTCATGCAGTGATTTATGCTTAAATTTAGTTTTTTAAAATTCTTTATAGTTTTTTCACTATTTCACTTTTTCACTTTTTCAGGCGTGTGTGGCACAACTCCATATTTGGAGATGCCTGATTTTTTTTTGTGCTCTCATAACTCCGTCATACTTTCATTTTAAAACCCGGTTCCAACTTCAAAATGTTCAGCTATCTTTGAACTTTCATTGCCCGGTAGGTTATTTTGGACAAAAATCTTTAGTTTTCAAGATATTTAACTTTTTCACTTTTTCAGGTGTGTTTGGCACAACTCCATATTTGGAGATGTCTGTCTTTTCCAGGCCTGGATATGATACAATGATACAATGTATTTGAATACAATGTAGCAACTGTCACACACGCGCGCGCATGCACGCACACACATGCTCTTGGGACAGGCATGCCCAAATATGCGTGATGCACGCACACAGACAGACATTTCTGCCTGACTTACACAGCATGTTAGCATTAACATGTTAGCATGTTAACATTAGCTTTAGCTATTGAAAGCATTGACATTATCTATAGCTATTGAAAGCATTGAAAACAATGTAATTGATTGAAGGTCAACTGTTACACACGTGCCAAATTCACCTTAGGTTATAGGTTTGTAGGTAACCAAATGGACCCTTACAGGTCTTTAATAGCATAAACCCCTTTGTCTTCCTATTGGCTGGTCTTTATACAGCTATAACTTGCGTTTGGAACATGCTACCACCTCAATACTTAGTAGATGGAGGTACTGAGCCAATAGGAACAAGTTAGCATTACTTAGCATTTTTTGGCATTTCACAATACTTAGCATTATTAGCTATAATTAGCATTAGCATTACTTAGCATTATTAGCATTACTTAGCATTATTAGCATTTTCACAACACTTAACATTAATAACTATAGTTAGCATTAGCATTACTTAGCATATTGGCATTTTCACAATAGTTAGCATTACTTAGCATTATTAACTATACTTAGCATTAGCATTACTTATCATTATTAGCATTTTTACAATACTTAACATTACATAGCAGTATTAACAATATTTAGAATTAGCATTACTTAGCATTATTAGCTCTTTTCACAATACTTAGCATTATTAACAATACTTAGCATTAGCATGACTTAACAGTACTAGCATTACTTTAGCATTTCCACATTGCTTAGCATTATTGACTATACTTATCATTAGGATTACTTACCAATATTAACAATACTTAGCATTAGCATTACTTAGCATTATTCGTATTACTTAGCATTATTAGCATTTCCACAATACCTAGAATTACTTGGCATTATGAACAATAGTTAGCATTAGCATTACTTAGCATCATTTGCAGTATTAACATTACAGACATTTCTACCTGACTTACACAGCATGTTAGCATTAATATGCTAGCATGTTAATGTGCGCACTTTGGTTTGCAACATGCTACAGCATCAATATTTGGTAGATGGATGCAGCCAGGTTACATGTTAACTTTAGCTTTCGCTATTTTACTTTTCCCTGTCCTTTACACTTTTTCGACTTTTTACGCTCATTCTACTTTAAAATATTTTCTTTAGCAATAATACAGTTTCTACTGTGATGTGCATTAGCCTTGGGTTTAGCTATTGAAAGCTTTAGCATTAACTCATTTAAACTCAGCCTAACCTCAGACTGAATTGTCATTTCGTTTCACTTCATTATTCAGACTGAAGTAAATAAATCACTCCAAGAGTTGTGGTAAATATGTCAGAGTTAACTGTAACTATGTTTTCCAGCCTGCCATAGGTCTCAAACATTGTGGGTGGTCTTTCAAGAATTTAATAGATTATTAATTTTCTCTTTACAAAATCCACTTTTTTCCCCCTTTTTCACTCATTTTACTTTAAATCTTTTTCTCATGTACATGTTTTATAGTCCTTACTTTCATTGGTTCAAACAAAACAAGTACTATATTGGTTGGGTATACAATTTCATTTATATTATTCTACTTGCTATACAAGTTCATGTTTGCACACAGATCTATTAAAACAACATTGATATTCTTTCAACGCAGAGTTGTGACCTAAATCTTTGATTTCTCTGATTCCACAAGAATTTAAAATTAAGGCACCCAGAACATTTTACAGTAAGGAAGAACACATGGTAAATACATCAAATAAATAATACACCTCAATTTACAATTTAGGCATTTATCAGATTAAACAGATTAAAGTTTACAATTTAAGTAGAATTTACAATAGACTTTACAGTATACTAGTACAGTGTTTTTATATAATAGATAATAAGTGTATAATAAAAAGGAATAAACAACATTGATATTCTTTATACGCAGAGTTGTGACCTAAATCTTTGATTTCTCTGATTCCACAAGAATTTAAAATTAAGGCACCCAGAACATTTTACAGTAAGGAAGAACACATGGTAAATACATCAAATAAATAATACACCTCAATTTACAATTTAGGCATTTATCAGATTAAACAGATTAAAGTTTACAATTTAAGCAGAATTTACAATAGACTTTACAGTATACTAGTACAGTGTTTTATATAATAGATAATAAGTGTATAATAAAAAGGATAAGTATAATAAAAAAGAATATGTACTTAGACAAACGCATAAAAACAATGACAAACAAGCCAAAGGTTTTCTTTTCTCAAAATGTAAACAAATGGATTGCCAACTCTAGAACCTTAGTAAACCAAGCAAAAAAAAAAAAAATCTCTGTAGTATTATCTAAATTATTATTATCCCATTTACCTTATACCAAATTAAATTGTTTTTTTTAGTCTATACTGAAAGTTGTTTTTAGTATATTTTTTAAATCTAAATTAAATGAACTTGCAGTTTTTTGTTTTTATTTTGATGATTTTAATTATAAAAAAATATACTATAAAATTGTAGAAATTAAATCCTGATAATCCTGTTAATATTTTAACAGGATTACCACACACACACACACACACACACACACACACACACACACACACACACACACACACACACACACACACACACACAATAAAAAGAATATGTACTAAGACAATACAAACACACATAAAAACAATGACAAACAATCCAAAGGTTTTCTTTTCTCAAAATGTAAACAAATGGATTGCCAAACCTAGAACCTAACCTTAGTAAACCAAGCAGAAAAATCCTCTGTAGTATTATCTAAATTATTATCCTATTTACCATATACCAAATTAAATTGTTTTTTTAGTCTATACTGAAAGTTGTTTTTAGTATATTTTTAAATCTAAATTAAATGAACTTGCAGTTTTTTTGTTTTTATTTTGATGATTTTAATTCCTATTCTATAAAATTGTAGAAATTAAATCCTGATAATCCTGTTAATATTTTAACAGGATTACCACACACACACACACACACACACACACCCACACACACACACACACACACACACACACACACACACACACACACACACACACACACACACACACACACACACACACACACACACACACACACCACCCCCCAAGTAACAACAAGACCGGTGAAATTCCTAGTGGCCCCCCACAATACATCCAGTCACTTGATTAGCAGCAAGTAGTTGTGCGCACACCAAGAACCCTGTAGCGATGTCTGAGTAGTTTTGTTGGCCAAAAACAAAATGGCCCCTTTGCTCTCCTGAGCAGGGGAAATAAAACAAAGGTACCTTAGTGTGACAGATGTCTGTATAAGACGGTTTGGAGGCCCACAGCATCATACCACTCCCGACCATGATAACTGTACAGCAGGCAGCAGACAATCCACTTGGAGCACATCGACTGGCACCCCACAGCAGAATCCTCTCTCCTCCTGTCTCGACGCACAGCAGAAGAGGCTTTCTGCACTGTCCCTTAGCTCACCCGTCGTCTTTGTGGGTTAGTGAGACCCGGCAGCCAAAAAGTCACTCGTCAGTTGCAGCAGGTAGTAGAAGTGTCGGAGCGGTGAGACATGGAGCAGGATTGAGTGGCATCCTCTGGAACAGTGACTGGCATGTTCTGGAACTTGGTTGTTACCTGCTGCAGAAAAAAAGAACACATAATATGCATATGCATTGTTCATCGTTGGGAATTAAATAGCCACTAAGGGGCAGTGTGAAGCTTTTCATAGTTTGGTTGATACCTGCTGTAAAACACACAAGGACACATAGTATACATATGAATTCTTCATTGTTGCAAGTTAAGTAGTTGATGCTTCATCGCATTATGTTGACTGTAATACATTTTAAACGAAAATAACTTACATGTAGCGGAGAAGGTAGAGTATTAGCCTCTGGGTTAAGGTGGATATGCTTTCTAGTAGTGTGTTCTTGTTTGTGGGAGGGGTGGGGCTATCATCCTTGCTGCCCTCATCTGTTACTCCTCTCAAACCAAGACTTGTGGTGTTGTTAGAGATAGCTGTAAATAGCATTTGGTTATTTACAAAATAAGCATTGGACTCACAGTCGAAGGATTACAATGCAATACATTTATTATGCCATGGAAACAACTTACTTGTCTTTAATCTAGGGGCTACAGGGTGGATGGGCTGCCATGTGCTGTCCATCCCGCTTTCTCATGTTCAAATAGACTGGGGCACTGTGAAGCTTTTCATAGTTTGGTTGATACCTGCTGTAAAACACACAATGACACATAGTATACATATGAATTATTAATTGTTACAAATTAAGTAGTGAATGCTTGATCGTATTATGTGGATTGCAATACATTAAAAAAAAGAAAACTTACATGTAGCAGGTAAGGTGAAGTATGGGCCTCTATGGAAGGGTGGATGGGCTGTCAAGTGATGTGTTTTTGTTTGTGGGAGGGGCGGGGCTGCCATCCTTGCTGCTTTTATCCGTTGCTCCTCTCAAATCAAGAGTTGTGGTGTTGGAGATAGCTGCAAATAGCATTTGATCATTTAGCAAGTAAGCATTGGACTCACAGTATAAGGATTACAATGCAATATATTTGTCATGCCATGGAAACAACTTACTTGTATGTACTTACTTGGGAGCTGCAGGATGGATGGGTTGTGACAGGTCACCGACTGTGCAGTCGGTGGGGGGGGGGGGTGGTGGTATTGGGGGGGGGGTCCTATTTCTGCCTCGTGGTGGATTTGAGTCCACCCCTCTTTCTCAGGTTCAGAGAGAATGGGGCAGCGAGGCCAGTTGGTGGAGCCTGGCTGCAAGGGAGGACCCCCCACCCCGTTGATAATATTGTACTGTAAATATGTGAAAATTAAAATCTGAAAATTATGTCTATTATAATATGATGAATGCACAATGATGTCTATAATATAATGATGCTGAATACAAATATGTCTCTTAAAAAACATGATTATAATATAATAAAGAATTACTACTTCCTATAAGATGTTGGCTGTTTGTTTATTTGACAAGAAATAATAATAAAATAATACAAAATATAAAAAATAAAAGATGTATATAAAAAATAAATATAAATAAAAAATAATAAATACATATGGCCAGTAGCACATAATTTGACATGTAAAATGAAAGAGTCATACTTTTAAATATATGTACACATTGTAAGATAATACATGATTATAATATAATAAATAATTAAATGCATTGTTCTATATGAATGTTCAGACATGACTTGTAAAAGTACTTCCTATCAGATGTTGGCTGTATGTTTATTTGATAAGAAATAATAATATAATAATAATAAATATAAAAAAAATAAAAAACATATAACAAATAACAAATAAATAATAAATAATAATACATTAAATAATAAATTGTTAGCCAGTAACACATAATTTGACACGTGACTGGACACAATGCAGCGGACGAGAGACGAAGATGTGGTCCAACAGGGTGTTCTTGTCCGTTGTGACCGCTGTGATGAGCTGTACGTATCCTCTTGATTCAAACATCTCGAGTATAGCATGTGCCCCACCGGACAGCAAGTTCTCGTTGAAGTCGCCACAGACGATGATTGGTTGATGATCCGTGATGTCTAAAGACTCCAAGAGGTTTTTCAGGTTACATTAAATAATAAATTGTTGGCCAGTAACACATAATTTGACACGTAAAATGAAAGACTATTATAAATATATGTACACGTTGTAAGATTTAACAATACAAGTCGATATCATTAATGATTGTTACTCTGAGCTACTGAGACACGCTAGAGGTTATTACACAGTACACAGGGTTGTGGTAACTGTGATAGGTCCGTAATACACCTGACTGGACACAATGCAGCGGACGAGAGATGAAGATGTGGTCCAACAGGGTGTTCTTGTCCGTTGTGGCCGCAGTGATGAGCTGTGCGTATCCTCTTGATTCAAACATCTCGAGTATAGCATGTGCCCCACCGGACAGCAAGTTCTCGTTGAAGTCGCCACAGACGATGATTGGGTGATGATCCATGATCTCTAAGGACTCCAAGAGGTTTTTCAGGTTTGGCAGGAACTGTCTCAGGCTGTAGCTTGGAGGTCTGTAGACAGTAGCAATCACTGCGTTCACCGGGGCTTCGACTCTGACAACCACAAACTCCAGGTCAGTTACATTATGTATGTACTGCTTCTCACGGGCTCGAATGTTGTTCTTCACATAAACAGCAACTCCACCCCCGCTAGCGTTGGCCATGCAAGGATTGTTCGTGTAGGAAACGTGCCTGTTCCGCTTAAACATACTGTAGCCTTCCAAATGGAGTCCCTCGGCAACAAATGATCCTTGCAGGTGAGTTTCCGTGAGACACAAGACATCTGCTAGACCCAGCTCGTGATGACTCTTAATGTCGCCGATGTGAGGTGCCAGTCCTTCCGTGTTATGATGGATGATGGTGAGAGTGTCGGGCCTGTTCAGTGTTTGCGTGCTGTGTGCGAGTGGCATCATGTCGTCCAAGTGGGCTTGGGTCATCCTCTCGAGGCCTGCGGTGACTTCAGGGTTGGCGTAGATTTTAGACTCGTCCATGCCGATGATGTGCATTCCGCTGAGAGATGTCACCCTGCTGAGAGCCACGTAAGCCATGCCGGGTTCGAAAATCGTCTTCAGGGACACCACAGCAGTTGAGGTGGTCATGCCTTGAACTTTGTGTATCGTGCAGGCAAACGCGAGCTTCAAGGGAAACTGTCGGCGTACTGCGTGCTTCAGAGTTTCCTCGACCCTCTCTATGTACACAACGTTATCGTCTCCTCCGGGTGCTTTATGACGGTGCCTCTGTCCTGCGTTTCTGTTGTCCAGCTCAAGCCCAAGCATTGTTGTATACACAGCGCCGTCTTGCTCACAGGTAACCATCCGGACAATTTTACCAAACGTGCCGTTAACAAGTCCGTCGTCCACATCGATGTTTCTGGTGATCATAACGCGGGCGCCGATAGCAACTTGCAGCGTGTCTGGTAAGTCGTGCTTGGTTCCGCGACATGGTTTTGTCTGTCTGGCCATTCTTCCTGAGGATCTGTCCTTTCTGTAGTCATCTGCGTCAATGTCTGTGATGTCCGAATGAAGCAGAGCTAACGTTTTCGCGTTGTGTTCATTGACCTCCTTATTAGTGGAAAAGATGTGAAGAACGTCATTTGGGCAAAGTTCCGGTATGGTGACGGCTCGTGAAAGCAAAGCTCTGTCTGATTCACGCAACGTTTCCTTCTTTTGTTTCACACGGATCCTGTTCAGCGTCTCAGCGTAAGCGATGTCGTCTTTCTGGCGCATGATCTCTGTCAATGTGATCATCTGAAATCGGTCTTGCCAAAGGTCTATCTCGCCCGGTTCATGGACACAGAGTGGCTTAGCTTGTGAAACCGGCGAGAGCTGATAGAAGTCTCCGACAGTGAGTACTGACATTCCTCCGAAAGGATGTTGACTTCCTTTGATTTGTTGTAGTCTGTGATCTACATAGGCGAAGATTCTCTTGGAGACCATGGACACTTCGTCGATGACAAGAATTTCAGCATTTGAAAGCTCTGCTCGCACTTCGTCCAATTTGTTGCCAAGCCCTGGGAATGGAAGCTGTATGGATCTGGGTAGCTTAAAGATGGAATGCAACGTTCTGCCTGTAATGTTGAATGCTGCGGTACCCGTGAATGCGGCTAGCAGAACAGTAGGCTTCGAGATGTCAGTTTCCTCACGATTTCTCTCGAGTCTAGACAAGATCTTGGATGCCTCTGCATATAAACATTTTATCAAGTGGCTCTTGCCCGTCCCAGCCCCGCCATTTATGTAGAAGAAGAACGGCTCTGCGGGCAGATTACAAACACGCTTGATGCACCAGTCTCTAACTGCGTAGAATATGCATGCTTGCTTCTGGTTCAGACCTTGATACATTTGGCGCAATACTACAGGGTCTGTATGGGTGATTTGTATCATCGGTGCAGCTGCTGTTGTCGGCTCAACGCTATAGTCTGGGACATCTTCTTGCTCATGCTCGTCGTCCAAAGGTTGTGCTAAGCGCTCTGCGATAGATTCCAACCTCAACAGTTCAGATTCAGGAGCCAGATTACACCATTCATTTTGTATGGGCCCGTTCTGCTCATATTCCTCTATGGCGCTCTGGATTTCATCCCCGTGTTTCTCATATTTGGCCTTGTTTTCTTTGACAATGAGAAATACCGGCTGGAGTTCATTTGAACCAGGCAGCTGAACATAGGCACCCCTGAAGAAGGACTGGTATGTTGGGAAGCGTTCGCTTTTCAGCTGCGAGTCTGCACGGTGTGGGAGGTACAGTTTGAGCAGGTTGCCAAAATGTTCCTCGGGATCCTTTTTCTCTGAGAGGCGGAAAAACTTGATGATGGCTGGTCTCGCCTTTGTTCTTTTCCTCACAAAACCCATCTCATTAACTAGAGGCACAATGTCTGTAAGTGTCTTTTTCTTTCTGCCATAGATGATATCGCAAGTAGCAGAAAAATCAGCCAAGCACATCTCCTCGAAATCTGCTCGTTCAGGTCTCGCGTGGTATTTTTCCATGAGCCCCTTCATCCACACATCCATGCAGTCTGGTGTGGTTTTCTCCAAACGTTTGCGGGGGTAGCTCATTTTCACTCTGTTGTCAGCAGTTGGTACGAAACGGACAGCGCGTGAAGACCTTTTCATTTTCAGTCCACATACACGAGTCACACACTCTTGAGCGCTGACCTCTCTCTTTTTGGTATACGCCTGCATGACTTGCATCATTTCTGCGCGTTCGTCCATGTTGTTGCTGTCTAGATTCGTGTTTTCGATCATTGTTTTGAGATACTCGCTCAACCCGTGCTCGGCTTTGGTGATGTAGGCTGTCATGTACATGATACACGAGTATGCGTTCAGAATGAACTGTATGTCAATATTGGCATCCCAGGCGTCAAGAATATAAGGATTATATGCATTCACCATGCAGTCCTTTGGATCGCGTTTCAGTACAACTTTATTGGAGCCAGACAGTGCTTCGAGAGACTCTGTAAACTCTTCTGTTGTCAAATTGCATGTAGCCAGCAGCTGAGGTAAATCCAGATTTTCGGTATTAGGGTCGTTAAGCATCTCAACAACTGGTTTAAGCTTCTTTTTAGCTGCATTCAACCTGTCAGATGGCGGAGGTCTCGTTATCATAGTCTTACTTGCAGGGGGTTTAGGAAAACCAAATCGGCAGCCAGGTCTTTTATTTTTGTAGCATGAGTGTGAGTGATTTCTGCTGTGTGTCTGAAGCCCTTTAACCTTTCCGTGCATTACTGGTTCGGTGTGTGGGTCAGGCAACCGGGCTGTTACGTACTTGTCAATGAAGTTGCACACGGTCTCGTCAGAGTCTTGATCTAATTCGGGTGCTCCCTCTGCCCATAACATGTAATGCGCATGCGGACTCCCACGGTGTTGCCACTCTAGTCTTAAGAAGAAGTCTACAATCTTACCAAGAGGCTGTGCATCACTCTGTAAGAACTTGAACAATTCATCCACACGTTTGTCAAACATGCGCATTGTCGTAACTGGATTGCTTCGTAATATTTCGCACTTTGTTGCCCAGTCAAGTTCTTCAAAGTTAACCTGCTCACCTTGTTGGTTCTTAATTGCTTCAATCACCTCGGGCCATCTCATCTCTGCAGCAGAAACTGTACCGAACCAAGTGGGTTTTCCTAATTGTCTGATGGTAGCGAACAGATCTCTGGTTGTTTTCTCCCAATAGGCAGGGGTTCCTCTCAGTGGCTGCATGAATCTGATTGCGTCTTTGTTTTGCACCAGTTTCTGAACCTCACGTTTGTCTTGTAACATCCTGGAGGTTATTTTGCGTCCATCTCGTGTCACGGCCTTTCCTTTACGCAGTTGTATTTGCATACTGGAAGTAGCCAAATGTATTTCTGTTACGAATTGCGCAAAGAACAGGTAATTTGTATCTCTGGCAAAACGAGTATCTACGGAGAAAAGCCTTGCTTTGAAATAACTGCTGGGTGTCAACTTAATGGGTCTCGCATCGTCAAATGTGTTTACACTAGTGGGGAATTGGACTGGGAATGCCATAGACTCGAGTTTAGGGGTTCTGAAAAAGCTGACCGGCTTATTACCTTCGGCAGGCGCAATGCAGTAAATTCCATCGCTGAATGTTAACAGCTCATCTGCAATGTCAATTGGCTGTAGACACGATTCGAGGGCAATGCCTCCTGTGGGTTGGTCACCCTCTTCTTCTGTATCGTTTGACTGCCCTTGTTGTTGAATGTCATTACCGGAGAGGATATCGACACGTTGTTGCTCAGCTGCAGGGCTATCGTGTGGCTCATTCAGTGCGTTTTGCTCACACCTGTCAATGTCCATCAAAGCGTCATCGTCGTACTCATCACCCTCCATGACATCATTCATTTCATCGTCACTGTCTTCCTCGTCGTTAACTGTCGGGTCACACAATTCGGCCTCGTCTCTGATCGTTATGTCTTTATACTCTGGGTGAATTTGTTTCAAAGTGCGCAGCGCCTTTAAAACTTTAGACCAAGTGACAACCTGGAACAGTTGATGTCCTTTGAAGCGCAACCGCCTCTTCAACTTTACTCTCATCACTTGAGATTCACTTTGAAGTCTGGGTAACGTGTTGACAGTCGTCTCTACTTCGGAAGGCACACAAACCACATTACCACATAGTGCTCTCTGCTGGCCTTTGGGGAGAGGTATGATCTTAGCAAATGTTAGGTACTTGGAACATATATGCCTCTCCAATATGTTAAGATCGGACAATTCGGGGGGGATTTCTGCCAGTTCCAAATTATTAGCAATAGCAAGCTTTGGCATGCGTCCTCTTTTAACATGGTCGTGGCAGGTGGGGCAGATCCATTCTTTCCTCCTCTCATCGGGTACGGTGCATTTACCTGAATTGCTGCATTCATCATTGCAAACATGAACGTATTTTCCTGTCAAGCACGCAGACACGACATGTGGGTTTTTGACGTAGGCTGTCCTCTTGCACTCTATTTTTCGATCTGGGAACAATGTTCTGTGACACACTGTGCAGACATAAGTGGGGCCATGTTTTATTCTTTCTCTAAAAACAGATATGGCTTCTTGCATTAGAATGTTACGTATCTGTGCACGCAAAGCATCTGCTTGCCGGTATTTTTCTATTATTTTCTGAGTGCAACGTGCCTTAAAAAGGTGTCTATATGATTGGTCACTGTGGTACTTTTTGGAAATGTAAGCATTGCAGTTCTGTAAATGGCGTCGCCTGAAATCTGGGTCCTTTTTGTACCTCTCTTGATTGATTTGTTTCATGGTCTTAATATGTTTGACTCTAAATTCAGCATTATTTCTGTATTTCTCCCGCATGCTTTGTTTCATGATATTAATATGTTTCAGTCTAAATTCAGGATTTTTTGTGTATTTCTCTCGCATGCTTTGTTTCATGATTTTAATATGTTTGAGTCTGAATTCAGGATTTTTTGTGTATTTCTCTCGCATGCTTTGTTTCATGATTTTAATATGTTTGAGTCTGAATTCAGGATTTTTTGTGTATTTCTCTCGCATGCTTTGTTTCATGATTTTAATATGTTTGAGTCTGAATTCAGAATTTTTTGTGTATTTCTCTTGCATGCTTTGTTTATGTTTCAGGTTAAATTCGGGATCATATTTGTATCTGTGTTGAATCTTATGTTTCTTCCCAAGTTTAAATTTAGGATCACTTATGTATCTGTGCTGATTGATTTGTTTTGTTGCTTGCATCTGTTTTATTTTAAATTCAATATCATTTGCCAAACGTTTAGTCATATACAACTTTTTATGTTCTCGATACAATTGACATTTAGCATACAATTTCCTTTCTTTCATTTTTTTTTGTTTTTTTCTCTGTATTCTTTTTTGTAGCTTTATGTCCATTTTTTGCTTTTTTATGCCTGTTTGATTTTCCACCTGCTCTGCTACTGCTTTCCTCTTAAATTTCCGTCTTTGTCCTTTGGGCAATTTTGACACTTGTGCCATCTGCTCCTTTGTCATATTTGTAAATGTGAAATGTTGTTTAGTCACAGACTTACAGGATGACATACTTTGAGAGGCTTCAGTATGAGTTATGTGTGTGCGGGGGGTGTCAAAATCTGCACTCTGATTGCATGTGACATTACAATGTTGATGGTCAACAACAGCAGACATTATCTCAACGTCCGGTTCACTCACTGTTGATAATAAAGCACTGTCATCAATGCACTCGATGTTGCTGGTGCTATAGACATCACTGTTTTCTTGGTTGTCACTGTGGAATTCGGGCGTGAGTTCATGTGATGATGTAGGTAATGTCTCAAACTGTTCTGCAATCACATTGGACATTTCTGACAATAAATGTTTAGCCAGCCTGTTTTCATGACATGTGATTGACGTTGTTGGAATTTCTATTCCAGGCTGTGTTGACAGGTCAGTGTAGTCGTCAATAGTGCCATCACTGCTATTCAGGTTGTGAAATACTACAGGTCTGAGTTCATATTGTGCTATAGGTACCGTCTCAACCATCAGGTGGAACTCAACGATCCTGTTGGCCATATCTTCCAACTCTGTGAAAGTAAGCATTACAGCAGTGCCTGAAACATCACCATTGATATCACGAAGCAGAAGTCCATCAGGCCCTCTAGGGTGTGGATCAAAATAACCAAATGTTCCTGATCTGTTCCTGAACACAGCGATCACTAGGTTATGCAAAAACAACAGTGCATAGTTCGCTTTGGTTAACACATGTCTCAGTCCTGCTTTTAGGTTTACAAATGTGCCATACGTTGCATCAAGCTGTCTTACGTGGTACTCGTGGTTGCGGCCAGACACATGGTTGGGTAATTCATCTGAAGCGAGATAATCACTAGCCTTTGCCTTCTTTATAGTTTTCTGTCCAGGTCGGAGATTTTGTAGCTTTTGTAAATACTCGATTTGGGCTTTTTGATCTAACAGTTTCTTCACGTCTCTGTACATGGCGTCACCCTTTTCCAATATAACATCGAGATGTGCTGCTGTGATGTGTTCAATCTCATAAAGAAATGCCAGAAATACTAGCGAATTACAAGCACACTGATTATTCCTTGACTTCTTCTGGTATTTGATGCTGGCTTGACTATGAGATGCTGCAACAGTTGAATGTTTTGCTTGCCTATTTGCATTGTTTGTGCCGTAGCGTTCTGCGTTTGATGTTGTTGGAATTTCTGGTCCAGCAATACTGACATCACTGTTAACGAGGTTGACAGTGTGAAATTCCACAGGCGTGAGTTCATATTGGCATGTATATCGCGTCTCGTATATTATGTGGCACGCAACAATCCTGTTAATCATATCTTCCAAGTTTGAGAAAGTAAGCATTACGGCCGTGCCAGTGTGTATGTTATATGCATCAGCTGGTAACCCATTAGGCTGTCTAGAGTGCGGATCAAAGAAACCATATTCTCCTGAGCTGTTCCTGAACACAGCGATCACCAGCCCATTCATTGTCAACAACGCATAGTTCACGTCTGTTAACAAACAGCAAAGTCCTGCTGCTAGATCGAGAGAGTCTTCTGCAAAACCAGGCGGGGGGTCACCAAATGTTCCGTGACGCGGATCATGCTTTGTTACGTGGTAGTCATGGTTGCGGGCAGAAACATTGTCGGGCAGTTCGTCTGTAGCGAGGTGATCACGAGCAACTGTTTTCCTCACCTCCTTGTACATGCTGTCACCTTTTTTCAATATGAGATCCAGGTTTGCTCCTGTGATGTGCTCATTCTCATGAAGAAATGCCAGAAATGCTAGGGAATTACAGGCACACTGCTTATTCCTGGAATCGGTAGAATATCTCGTGCTATTTTGACTGTGTGATGCTGTGACACACATCTCGTCAGGTTGGCTTTTGTGTGGAATAGGGTTAGATATTCCTGGCACATGTTTAACTTTAGACACCTTTTTTACGGCATCGGAGTAAGACCTCTTCCCTAATAGTGTCTCATTGGGTTGGCTTTTGTGTGGAATAGGGTTAGGTATTCCTGGCATATGTCTAACAGTAGGCACCTGTTTGACAGCATCGGCGTAAGGCGTCTTTAATGGTGCTGTTTTGCTGTGTGGCACACTTTGATGGTGTTGACCTGCTGCCTCTATGTAAGGCATTACATCTTCCTTAACATACTGGTCAGCTAGAGCAGACAAACGCTCTTTATACCACTGTGATTTGCTTTTCTCGTCCAGCCCATCCATGGGTCTTAAACAGGCAAGATTCTGTCTCAAATTGTTGGCTATACAGTATTTGTGACAATGCGTTTTCGTATCATCCTCCTGCTTGCTCACAGGTGATACAGCAGCAGCAGTAGTACGCTCAGTGTTGGTGTTAGAATCTGCACTCACATTAGACATTTCTGGGGAATGCTTACTTGCAACGTGTGCGTTAATGACAATTGTGGGTGACGTACTTGGTCCAGATGCTGCAACGCTCACATTGTCAGATGCCTGTGGCAGATGTGCAACTTCACAGCGACTAACCTTTTTGACAGCATCAGCGTAGGATTTCGGTTTCACGTCGTTGCAGCTGCGGGGAACATCCATTTGTTGACCTTGTGCATTGTCAGATGGTTCCAACTTATTTGCCCAGTATTGTTTTCTAGCTTTACTCTTTGCACCTTTACGTGGCATGTTTCAAGTTTTGTTCTTGTAAGGCTATACACTAGAAAACTTTGAAATACAGCTTTAGATATGCCTTGCAAATGCGTTACCTTCACACAATACGGTAATCAATACAGTAGGCTGTGGTTCACGAACAAGACACGCAGAAAAAATATGGTACCAGACGTGAACTGTAGTTTCACAGAATGATTCGTAGTAGGCCTATAACAGATGTGAGCTAATCAAAACCACTATGCAGCTGTTGTTCACTATATGATACTACAGTAGGCTACCAAAATACACTTATAATATATCTCACTTTCTAAACAGTGAACGGTTATAAAAGAGGAATACTTGTGTAAAAGTGGTAAAGGCTTCCAGTTAATCACCAAATATGGTCTGTTAATAAACGTGACCACAGATATGAACAGTACCCAAGATAACCAATCAATTAGGCAGCAGACGGAGTTCAAATATAGATATGAGACACCTTTGTAGATTTACTATTTGACCAAAGATTAAACCCTGTATAAACTGTAAACTTAGGAATGTGGGACTACGTTTAGTTTTGAATCAATTACAGAGTGACAGGTCTATATGCTACTCAAAACCACTATGCAAATTCAATCACTGAGGGTTATTTACTATAGTTCCAATAGACATCACACCCCCACGTGTATTACACAATGTACAGCAGTGTTAAGGCTTTGTTACTTTACTAATTAACAAAACAGAACAGATGTGATAAAATGCCCGACTAATCACAGAATACGAGCTGTTTAATGCAATAAATGTTACCACAAAAATATGAACCAGTCAATTCAATCACTTCTATGTTAAGGCAGCAGATGCAGTTCAAATATAGATATAAATCACTACCTTTTGTAGATTCAGTATTTGATCAAAGGTTAAACTTTGTATGCTTATGTTGTTTTGTATTAATGCAAGTGATTCAATATTTTAACAACAGGAATAAAACTTTGTAGTTGCCTACTGACTAGTCACGTCGATTGAATATTCAGTGAATAGCAATAGCTTGACAATATAGCGATGGATTATATGCACTTCAAATAGAGCAGTTAGTTCAGTTGATCTAACACTGCTCAATAGAACCCTCTTTTACTATGCGATTTATAAAAGAACCTGAGCAACAAAACACAGTTTGGAACTGCTACAGACTAGTACAGACTATACAAATGCTAAGAATATTTCTAAGCAGTTTGTGATTGTGTGTGTGGCTTTGATGATCCTGGTCCAGTGTGCGCGCAGTAGTCTCCTCCTGGTCCAGTATGCAGACACCAAGCTGATGAGTTGACGATGGGCTCGGGTCCAGATAGATCAGGAACAGATGAACAATGAATAATATATATGTACAAACTATATCAGTCAGGAATGTGGAAACAATAGTGTTATATTATTGTTATGTGGATGGATGATTAACCACACAAGGATCAAAATTGGTTTGCAAGTGTTTGCAATAGATAAACGAACAAGGTGGCTGACCAATTGGGCCTGCACCCACCGTCAATGTGTGTGTAAATAGGTATGGTCTGGTTATGTTTTGCAATACAAATGTCTGAGATAATGTGTGTGCAAGGTGTATGTCAGTTAAATATCAAGAATGGATTTCAAGGAGGTTTCTCCTTGAAATTGGAAGTTGCTCAAAAACGAGGTTGTTCAGAGTTCTTAAAAAAGGAGTTCATAAGAAAGTTTCTCAAAGAAGAGGGGGTTTTGGGGTTGTTGTAAAATATGGGCAGAGCCGGTATTTTGATGGTGTACCTCAAGTCAAAACCGTCTCTGAATGAAATGGGCAGAACAAGTATTTGATGGTATACCTCAATCAAAACTTGTCTGCGAGAGAGAGAGAGAGAAGAAATTACGGAATTTGATGGTATACTTCCGTCAAAACCGTCACTTAATGAAATGGGCAGAACAAGTATTTGATGGTGTACCTCAAGTCAAAACTTGTCTGAGAGAGATAGAGAGAGAGAGAGAGAGGGAGAGGGGAGAGACAAAAGGCAGAGGTAGAGACAGCAGGGTTTGGGGGTATTGGGTGGAGAGAGACAGGATCCACTCGAACCCGGGGTTCACTGTAGCAGGTATACCTGAAAGAAAGAATATCCATGAGTCCACAGTACGCAAGAATTTAGGCTTAGAAAAGACATGATACCAGATTTCTTTTCTTTACATCATTGCATAACTGAGGAAAGAAGCAGACAATACAGTGTTGGACTCCTGGCTGTGACAATTTAGAGGTCAATAAGCAGGTGTTCTGCTGGAGTTGCGCATCTTTTTTAAGTTAATTGAACGACAGTGGTGTTTGCCGAAAATAGCAGACCTACTAGCTCACAACTTGGCCATCTGGTTATCAGAAGGTTCATCACTTTGTCTCCCGGTCTGTGTCAAAGCGGCCACAACAACAGTGTTTGATCCAAAGCAATAAATCTACACTTTCACAACATGTCATGTTGTGAGGTTGTTGTAACACTATATTGGTTAATCACACAGAGCGAAAGGGGTTAACATTTTTGTTCAAAATGATGTACGTGTGTGTGTGTGTGTGTGTGTGTGTGTGTGTGTGTGTGTGTGTGTGTGTGTGTGTGTGTAGTGCTTTTATTCTACCTAAATAGAAATATTGTAAAACTACGTTCAGTGTTAATAGCTTATACTTACTCAAAGTGCAGCTCAACAGCAACCAGCTAAGTCTGTAGAATGAAAAGTAGAGAGAAATTCTGCAGTTAATTATATTCCTGTTGTTCATGTTGTCAATACACCATTTACAATAATTTCCAGGTTTCAAATTGTGCACCATCGTTTACATCGTTTTATAACCCCCCCCCCCCCCCCATGAAAGGTAATATAAGTGGTTTCCATCAGTGGTCTATGGACCACCAGTGTTTGAGAGAGGTCCAGGTGGTCCCCAGGCTAAGTGGTGGAAAGTTGGTAAACCAGATGTAACTGGACTCTTGCGGGTCCATTTGGTTTCATGTTTACACAACTAGAGAATGTAGAAGATTAATGGTCATTTTGATCTGTATGTTTGTTTGTTTTGTTTCCCAAATCCAGCCTGAAATAGTCAATTGTGGCTTAAATGCCAAATAAATAGTGGGCCCTGGTACAAAAAGATTGAAAGCCCCTGCTTCCTATGAAAAACTTTAGAGTTTCAGCCCATGCCATTCTAGTAGGGCTGGCTAAATCTGGCCCTGGGATCCAGCCTGATTCGCCGCATTCCACACATCTGAAGTCACTTTGCAAATCAGAAAAGCTTATTGTTATACTCTTAGAATTTAAACTTTAATTCAACCCATTTTAACTTGTGCTGATGGATGGTCGATATCTTAATGTTCAGGTCTAATAGCACACACATGCTAAAATGACTCCACACTACTCAGGCAATAATATAGGCTTAGAAAATATATTACTTTGTTATATCTGGGGTAAAGTTAAGTGCTATACCATTTGGCACTCAAACTTCATTTAAAATCCAATACTTGTTTTTCAAATTAAATATCTGTTACAAATTCTCTGGAGCCCACAGTACTGGCTGTAGTGTAAAACTTTCTTTAAAGGGTTAGTCAGGATTTTTTTTTTAACCTAAGGTGTATGAAATTCTGTCCATTAATAGTGGTTTCAACTATATTAATTGATTGCCAGAGTCCTGTGGTGGGAGTTTTGCTCTGGTTTTGGTCGATATTAAGTAGTTCTGGTCATTTAGTGTCCCTGGGGCCACGCACTACAAGTAAATGAATCCACAAAACTAACGTAATTTGTTTTGTTGAATTATTTCTAAAATAATAGGACCTCAATCGTTCATTTTTGACTCCCCTTTCACATGGAACTACTTTTTGGGCGTCGTGATATGGACACAAAATACATAGTTCCGTGTGACAGAGGGGTTAAAAATGAACAAAGGGTGTGTTAATATTTGAGAAATAGGTCAACATAAAACAAGTTAGTTTTTTGGATTCTTTTACTTTCACTGCGTGGCCCCCAGTGACATCTGCATTTTAGCCACAGAGGACCACCATTTGATTTTGAGTTTAGTCTCTGGGACTAATTTAGGAGACAAACTGGAAAAATGTAGGTCAAAATAGCAATTCTTTTACATTTACTAAATGTGTACATTCTGGAAAATTAGGTAACTCAGATGTTTAAATGAAACCAAATGGACGCGTTTCATTTTACGCTCTCACATCTAAGGGTCCATTTGGTTACCAATGATCCTTTTTAGGAAGGAAGGAAGAAGGACTATCATAGGATGAAAAAAGAGGGTTTTAATATCTCAGGCACCTGTCAACCAATTTTGCCCCAACTCACACCACTATACTAAACTGACACCACTATATTAATGTAATTCATACAGCTTAACTTGGGGAAAAAAATCCGGACTATCCCTTTAACCTTGGTGGGTGGTAACTGGAAAGGTGAAAAAAAAAATCTGTGTGCATAACAGTTTCACTTTAATAGATAGCCTGCAGTTTCTATTAGCTTGAATTCATACTAAAGAATGGTGCCTATTGAGATAGGTTGAAAAGTGGTGAAGTGGCCCTTTAATAAACAATAATAAGCTTGAAAAAATATTTATATACATACAGTAGTTACAGTTCCAAGACGGTAGTTAATTACTTTTAAAATGTGCGAATGTACACTGAATATGGGCAATCTACAACCTTACAACTCACCGTGATGTAGATCGAGGAGGGACGGCCGGTCAGGTGATGTGGGACAGGAGTGTGGCGGAGGCGGGGATGAGGGGGAGAGAGAGAGAGAGATAAGAAAGTGCACACAGGTGATCTACAAGGTCACAGCTATAACACATGTACAATTATGTAAGCAACATATACACAAGGTTGTAGTGGGGTGTATACAAATGGAACCAAATGGACCCGCTAGGGTCCATTTGGTTCCATTTGTACACTCAGAAAAAAAAAAAAAAAAAATGGGCGGAATTCCCCTTTAAGAGGCGTCCCACTACAACACTGCATATACATAGTTGTAAACATTAATAATGGAGAAAATACATCAATAAGTCTCCCATTTATAATGGCATTACTATCTCTGGGATGAATGAATGAATGAATAAATATGAATCTGGCGACCCCTGCATAAGTCTACAAACGGAACACCACATTTAATGGCATAAATCTCTGGGACCACAATTTTATATTTTAAAATCCATTCATCTCTTAAAGTGTACAAATATAACCAAATGAACCCCTGAGGGACCACCAAATGGTCCCTCAGGTGTCCATTACATAGGGGTCCAGTTTGTTATATGTGTACACTCTCAGAGTTACAGACCCTTAAGGGTCCATTTGGTTTCAAACTATCATTTGGCTGGGGACCCCCTGGAACTCCCTCAAGGACCTCTTTGGGGTCCTGCGCCACATTTTGGGCTACCACTGCATTACCGGTTCTGTGTCCGGTCGCTCGGTCGTACACAGGGAATTAAGGGGAAAAAAAAGTTTGGACGGAAAAGCATTCTAGTGCCAGAGATGCGACATTGAGGGGTCGGAAACCGAGCGCTCGAGCGCTGTTTATGCAGCTTGAATAGGGACACACAGGAGTTGTAAATGCATTGTTTTCAAAGGGGCCGGCGACGAATGCAACATGACAGCTGTTTTAAAGTTTTGTATAACTACAGTCTCCACTAACGATCATGGTGTATTACTACAAAATGATTCTGTCCCTATTCTCAATAGAAGTCTATGTAGAAGAGCCTCCATTGGACCGGCCCCATAAAGAGAACGGAGTTGTCGTAATGTCTCTGTATCAGCTTGCGTAGGGGAGCCTGTAGCCTGCTGATTAGCTTGCTAGCTAAACACGAGCGCAGACATAATGACAAATTACTGCATTAAAACGTAGATACACCAATGTTATGATGGAACGGTGGTGGTGTCTAATCTGTTGTTAAACAACGTGATGCGCTGGGAAACACGCAATGTGTCCATTACTTATTAAATTGTACAATACACGACTACCAAACAAAAGTTATTACTCACCATATAGCAGCAGGAAGTGAAGTGACTTCCCGCCGGGAGAGACGGTGCAGCATCGATTCCTGTCCCCGATCAGCATTCCAAAACATTTGACTCTTCAGTATTATATCATGGTTTTAAGACAACTGAAACTATTTTGGCTTTATGTAGGCCTACTTAAAATTGATTAAAGGGGAATTCCACCCATTTTCAAGATTTTCAACATGTCATTAGGTTGGTTGGTTGGTTGGTTGGTTGGTTGGTTTGTTGATTGATTGATTGATCAAAGTAGATAATTACAAAATGCACTACTGTAATTAACCAGAAAAAAATAAAAAATAATAATACAATTTCCATTTAATCAGAACGTTTAAAGGTGTACACATCTAAGGGGGAAAAACACACTTGTGTGAAGTGAGGGACATTCTTACATCACAAATTGAAATGTATGCCTGTAAATCAGGCAAATCCAAATATGGAGTGTGTGACGGACATTTCTGTCTGGCTTACATAGTCTTAGGAAAGAGCTGTACTTGTGTATTTGCTTGAGCCCCGCCCCCTTTGCATTCCTATTGGCTGGGCTTTAACCAGCTATAACTCTTGTTTACAAGATGCTACAGCCTCAAGGTTTGGTACATATATGAAGGCAGCCAATAGGAACAAGCTGTACTTACTTACATGCTTAAGCCCCACCCCCCTCTGAATTCCTATTGGCTGGCCTTTACACAGCTCTAACTTAGGTTTACAACATGCTACAGACTCAAGGTTTGGTAGACGTATTTGGTCAGCCAATAGGAACAAGCTGTACTTGCTTAATTGTTTAAGCCCCGCCCCCTCTGCATTCCTATTGGCTGGCCTTTAAACAGCTACAACTTTGGTTTGCAACATGCTACAGCCCCAATATTTGGCAACAATACTTAGCATTAAGATTACTTAGCATTATCAGCACTTTCACAATAATTAGCATTATTGGCATTACTTTGCATTATTGGCATAACTTAGCATTATTTGCATTTCACAATACTTAGCATTGCTTAGCCTTATTGACACTATTTAGCATTAGCGTTTCTTGCCATTTTAGCATTACTTAGCATGATCAGCATTGCTTAGCATGATTAACATTTTCACAATACTTATCAGCATTTTAATATTTTTTTAGCATTATTGGCATTTTCACAGTACTTAGCATTACTTAGCATCATTAACAATACTTCGCATTAGCATTACTTAGCACCATTAGCATTACTTTGCACTATTAGCATTACCTAGCATTATTGCTGCTATAACTTATATAATTGCAATACTTAGCATTACTTAGCATTATGTTTAGAGGTGTCCTCTGCATTCCTATTGGTTGGCCTTTAAACAGCTATAACTTTTGTTTACAACATGCAACAGCCTAAAGATTTGGTACATATATTAAGGCAGCCAAGTGAAACAAGCTGTACTTACTTAATTGTCTAATGTCTTCCTATTGGCTGATCTTTACACAGCTATAACTTGGTTTTGGAACATGCTACCGCCTTAATATTTGATGGATGGACGCACTGAGCCAATAGGAACAAGTTAGCATTATCAGCACTTTCACAATACTTAGCATTATTAAGTATATTTACATTAGCATTCCTTAGCATTATTAGCATTACTTAGCATTATTAGCATTTTCACAACACTTAGCATTAATAACTATACTTAGCAATAGCATTACTTAGTATTATTAGCATTGCTTAGCAGTATTAGCATTTTAAAAAATAGCATTACTTAGCATTATTAACTATACTTAGTATTAGCATTACTTAGCATTATTAGTATTTTCACAATAGTTAGCAATACTTAGCATTATTATCATTACTTAGCATTAGCTAGATTTATTAGCATGCCTTAGCATTACCGGCATTACTTAGCATTGCGAGAATTTTCACAATACTTAGCATTACTTAGCAGTATTGCCAATATTTAGCATTAGCATTGCTTAGTATTATTACCATTTTCACAATACATAGTACATTACTAACTATAACATTAATACTAACTATAGCATTAGCATTACTTGGCATTATTAGCATTACTTAGCATTATCAGCATTTTCACAATAGCTAGCATTACTTGGCATTGTGTTAGGATTTTCACAATACTTAGCATTATTTATGCTAGCTTTAAACCGTTCAGCTTTATGCAGTGATTCATGCATTGTATACAATGTAGCAACTGTCACACACACGCACATTATTGGCATTAATTAGCATTTCACAATACTTCGCATTGCTTAGCCTTATTAACACTACTTAGCATTAGCGTTACTTAGCATTTTAGCAATTCTTAGCATGATCAGCATTGCTTAGCATTATTAACATTTTCACAATACTTATCATTAGCATTTTAATATTACTTAGCATTATTGGCATTTTCACAGTACTTAGCATTAGCATTATACTTAGCATTCACATTAGCTAGCATTATTAGCATCACTTAGCATTACTGGCATTACTTAGAAGTATTAACAATACTTAGCATTATGATTACTTAGCATTGTTAGCATTTTCGCAATACTTAGCATTACTTATGCTAGCTTCAAACCGTTCAGCTTTATGCAGTGATTCATGCTTGTATCAAACTTTTATAGTTAT
Organism: Benthosema pterotum; assembly: GCA_039105355.1. NCBI lineage: Eukaryota > Metazoa > Chordata > Actinopteri > Myctophiformes > Myctophidae > Benthosema > Benthosema pterotum. Next base: position 49,383,326 of record CM076975.1, on the reverse strand, counting down.
TTTTACTCTTTTCACCTTTTCATTTTTTTCCCCACTTACTTTTTCCCCCACTTCACTTCCTCAAACATCACATTCAGCTTGATGCATTTATTCATCCTTTTACTTTTCACTCAGTTTACTGTTTTTCATCTTTAATATACTTTCTACTGCACATGGTATATATTGCGGCGTTTTGGCGAGCCCTCGCAGTTTCTGCAGGAACTGCCTTTCTAGTTATTTATTTTTATTCCAATTTCCGCCACGTTTTTCGGTCATCTACTACTTCCACATACTTTATGCTAGAACTTTCGTTCAAACTTTAAACTGTTTGGCTTCATGCAGTGATTTATGCTTAAATTTTGTTTTTTAAAATTCTTTATACTTTTTTAACAATTTCACTTTTTCACTTTTTCAGGCGTGTGTAGCACAACTCCATATTTGGAGATGCCTGGAAATGTCTGAATTTTTTTGTGCTCTCATAACTCCATCATACTTTCACTTAGAAACTCAGTTCCAACTTCAAAATGTTCAGCTATCTTTGAACTTTCATTGCCCGGTAGGTTATTTTGGACAAAAATCTTTAGTTTTCAAGATATTTAACTTTTTCACTTTTTCAGGTGTGTTTGGCACAACTCCATATTTGGAGACTTTTCCAGGCCTGGATATGATACAATGATACAATGTATTTGAATACAATGTAGCAACTGTCACACACACGCGCGCGCATGCACGCACACACATGCTCTTGGGACAGGCCCAAATATGTGTGATGCACGCACACAGACAGACATTTCTGCCTGACTTACACAGCATGTTAGCATTAACATGTTAGCATGTTAACATTAGCTTTAGCTATTGAAAGCATTAACATTATCTATAGCTATTGAAAGCATTGAAAATGTAATTGATTCAAGGTCAACTGATACACACGTGCCAAATGTACCATATCTCATAGGTTTGTAGGTAACCAAATGGACCCTTACAGGTCTTTAATAGCATAAACCCCTTTGTCTTCCTATTGGCTGGTCTTTACACAGCTATAACTTGGGTTTGGAACATGCTACCGTCTCAATATTTGGTAGATGGACGTAGTGAGCCAATATAGGAACAAGTTAGCATTACTTAGCATTATTAGCATTTTCACAATACTGAGCATTAATAACTATACTTAGCATTAGCATTACTTAGCATTATTAGCATTTTCACAATATTGAGCATTAATAACTATACTTAGCATTAGCATTACTTAGCATTATTATCATTACTTAGAATTATTAGCATTTCCACAGTAGTTACCATTACTTAACATTATTAACATTACTTAGCATTAGCATTAGCTATTATTACTTAGCATTACCGGCATTACTTAGCATTATTAGAATTTTCACAATAGCATTACTCAGTATTATTAGCATTTTCACAATACTTAGCATTACTAACTATACTTAGCATTAGCATTACTTAGCATTTTTAGCATTTTCACAATACTTAGCATTACTTATGCTAGCTTTAAACCTTCAGCTTTATGCAGTGATTCATGCTTGTATCAAACTTTTATAATTATTTTTACTTTTTTCACCTTTTTCACTTCCTCAAACATCGTCGTGTTCAGCTTGATGCATTTATTCACCCTTTTACTTTTCAATTTTTTTTACTTTTCACACAGTGTTCTGTTTTTTAGCTTTGATATACTTTCTGCTGCACACGACATGCATTGCGGCGTTTTGGCGAGCCCTCGCAGTTTCTGCAGGAACTGCCTTTCTAGTTTTCATCTGTTCTACAACTTTTTGTTTTCCCCTGTATGTACACACGAGCACTGACTCAGCAATGTGAAACAACGTAAAGATAAGGTAAAACAAAGTCCATTTTGCTTAGGCTGTGAGAAAAGCAATAATTGCAATAATTACAGAGATAGATCACAGAGATGATCTATCTCTGTGTTTTCAGTGTCATGAATAAAAATGACTCCTCATTTAGAAGCCATAGATATTGTTTTGCATTCACAGGATTTGCGTGAAGTTGATCGATTTGGAAAAAAAAGTGGTGAAAACGCTCCGTTACTCCACCTTTCTCCCAGACCGCATGCACGCGCTGACTGGTCGCATGCACGCTCTCACTGATCGCATGCACGCTCTCACTCATAGCATGCACGCTCTCACACATAGCTCTGACTGATCGCATGCACGCTCACACTCATAGCTCTGACTGAACGCATGCACGCTCTCACTCATAGCTCTGACTGAACGCATGCACGCTCACACTCATAGCTCTGACTGAACGCATGCACGCTCTCACTCATAGCTCTGACTGATCGCATGCACGCTCACACTCATAGCTCTGACTGAACGCATGCACGCTCACACTCATAGCTCTGACTGAACGCATGCACGCTCACACTCATAGCTCTGACTGAACGCATGCACGCTCTCACTCATAGCTCTGACTGATCGCATGCACGCTCTCACTCATAGCTCTCACTGATCGCATGCACGCTCTCACTCATAGCTCTGACTGATCGCATGCACGCTCACACTCATAGCTCTGACTGAACGCATGCACGCTCTCACTGATCGCATGCACGCTCTCACTCATAGCTCTGACTGATCGCATGCACTCTGACTGATCGCATGCACTCTGACTGGTCGCATGCACGCTCTCACTCATAGCTCTGACTGACCGCATGCACGCTCTCACTCATAGCTCTGACTGAACGCATGCACGCTCTCACTCATAGCTCTGACTGAACGCATGCACGCTCTCATGATCGCATGCACGCTCTCACCGATCGCATGCATTCTGACTGGTCGCATGCACGCGCTGACTCATAGCTCTGACTGATCGCATGCATTCTATTGCGCACTGAGTAGGCCTACACTGAGCAATTCAAACTAATAGGCGAGTGCGCTCCGCTGTGGTATTTCCGAACGTGCCCTGACTGATCGCATGCACGCTCTCACTGGTCGCATGCACGCTCTCACTCATAGCTCTGACTGATCGCATGCATTCTGCCTGGTCGCATGCACGCGCCTGACTCATAGCTCTGACTGGTCGCATGCACGCTCTCATGATCGCATGCACGCTCTCACTGGTCGCATGCACGCTCTCACTCATAGCTCTGACTGATCGCATGCATTCTGCCTGGTCGCATGCACGCGCCTGACTCAAAGCTCTGACTGAACGCATTCACGCTCTCAGGATCGCATGCACGCTCTCACTGGTCGCATGCACTCTGACTGGTCGCATGCACGCGCTGACTCTGGCAAGCCCAGACTGCAGCACAATGCTCTCTCTCTCTCACTGCCTCCCTAAACAAAATAAGTTAGTGTGTAGGCCAGGGGTTTTCAACCTTTTTGACTCCAGGGACCACCATTTATTCATCATTTGAGCCACGGACCACCATTTGATTACATTTTCACACCAAAGGCAAAGACCTAAAATTAAAGAATTATTTTGGTTTTGTCCACAATTCCAGGCTGTATTTTTTGCCAGCAAAACAGTGTAATCTTCTTAATTAAGTGGTGCTAATTCCGATGATGAATATTTTAACTGAGTGTAACAATGAATGAAACCAAGCGGGTCCATTTGTTTCATATTTACAATTACATTCTCAAGAGTTACATCTGGTCAACCAACTTTCCATCCTGGGGACCACCTGGAACCTTCTCAAGGACCACTGGTGGTCCCCGGACCACCTGTTGAAACCCCCTGGTGTAGACTATAACTTGTGTAGTCGATAACGCTCCAGTTTGCACTTTACATTGATGAGCTGGACATGCAGGGTAATCAATATTATTAAATGGCCACAACAAATATTTGACCATCAAGCCTCAATCATCCTATCTTCTTAATTGCAGATATCCTTATGCGATGTAGGTCTACAGAACAAGACCACATTAGACGCGTTGTCAGCTTGTAGACACTAAAGCTAGGTCTCTCTCTCTCTCCGAGATCACCAACCAATAATAATGATAGCCTACAATAGCCTAATAAGTGTTTTGCGTGCTACGTTGTTAATATTTGTATTGGATAATGTTCACATTTTGGTAAAATGAAACGTTAAAAACAATAAAATATCACTATTCAATTGAGAATATTAAGTATCAAAATATAATTGCATTGCATTTCAGGGGGACATTTTAAGTAGCCTATCTTATCCTTCTCTCTCTCTCTTTTTTACAGGAATTCCCGAGAGGGCCGGGAAATCGTCAGCAAATTCCCGGTATGTAAAATTGGCCAAATTCGGGAAAAATATTAAATCCTACCTCAGAGTGATACCAGTATTCCAAATATTGTGTTTTCTGATGGCATAGAAGTAAAAGAAAGCAAAGGATTCAGGCAAATAGTATACTGTGTAAAAATGATTTGTTTTACTTTGTATGACAAGTACAATGATTGTACTTGTCCCACATACACAGGGCTTAAATGAAAGCTTAAAGTGTCCTCTTCAAGATTATTCCAAACACTATAGTAGGCATAGGTGGATTATGAAATTAAGGGCCCCTGGGCCGCCACCAGCCAAAGGGCCCCCTACACCAGAGGATTAGGACTATTGAGGCTATTTTAATGACACAAAACTAGTAAACCCATTGTTAATGGACTGTGTGCACAACTATTATTCACTTTTACCCTCTTTTAGGTGGGCCCTGAGCTTGAGCCTCTTTGCAATCACACGGACACTCAAGCTCATGGGCCCCCTTAGCTCAGGGGCCCCTGGGCCTGGGCCCAACGTGCACGTTGGATAATCCTTCCCTGGCTAAAGTCTACAGTAAAAGTGTGTTGTTCTTAGTTCAGTCGGTGAAACACAGCAGGTAAGATGAACTGTGATTCATTTTGTGTTTAATAACTCACTTTTCTTGGGCTAATTCACTTTTTTGGGTCTAATCCTCACTACTATTGCGTGTGGTGACCATATAAGGAGTTCCTCCTGTCCCCAGTGAGACCCTGGGGTCAAAAACAAACAAACCCTAGTTTCAGTTTGGCTTTGGGAGAAAAGCCTTTCGTCCAATCAGGATGAGAGGGGCCTTCCTCCAATCAGGATCATTTGGGCGTGGGTGTTGGTGTATGTGCTGATGGCCTGTTGCACTTCCCCTCACTGTAGAGTGTGTGCACGTGCACATCTTGTTACCAGTTTGGACCAGAGGGTTTTCCCAAATCACTGACTGTTCTGTTAAAATGGAACAGGAATAGTTTTTCTCTTTATTCCTGCTTTGCTTGTTATAAAATGTACAACCACAGGTGTCCACATCAAAACACATTGGGCATCCATCTACCTTGATCCTTGTGACATCATAATATATAGCACTTGGTTTTTGTCATAGATGCTGCCTGTTCTACATTTCACCCTGAGGTCCCCCTCCCCTCCCAAACTGATCTCTCATTAGGACCACTTCACCAAAATACCCTTGTACCTGTCCAAATGTATATATGCCCCCCCCCCCCCCCCCCACACACACCCCCTCTGTACATTTTTCTTTTCCCTCTTTACCTCCGTTATGATTTTACCTCCCTGATTTGCTGCTTCTGACTTTACTGAAATAATTATTTTTACATATTTGAATGTCCTAAAGCAATGAACAAGTTGGCCACTATTGTAAACAAATGTATTCTTAACTAATGTGTCCAATCAGCTTTTCAGATTTGCTGTAGTTGTGCATGAATTGTATTGTAATTCTCTAGATTTATAACATGTATATGTATAACATATATTATTATAACATATATTTATTTATTTTAAGTGTATAAAAGACACTATGAGAAAATTGTCCATTGATGGGAATTAAACCTTTGTAGGATAGATAGGTGAATATAGGACCTACAAGTACTGTCATTGTTGTTAGTATGCCATTTAGGTTATGTTTAATTTAATAATACATTACCTCTGAACATTTCCATCAACTATCAGACAGAACGTGACAAGACAAGCGTCTGTAAAGCTCCTAAGGATGTCTTTATGTTTTAGGAATCCATTGTTGACTCATGATGTTATTGTTCTGTCTCTAGACATCCTCCACATGGCTGTGTGTAAAGAGGAGGATTCTCCTGGACAGGAGAGGATCTCCAGTCTGCTCCAGGAGGAACCAGAGGAACACAAGGAGATCCTTCAAAGACCAGAGGAGGCTGATGGTCCAACGTCTGCAGCAGTGAAAAGTGAAGAGGATGAAGACATCGCCTCACACGTCCCAGAAATCACAGTTAAAATGGAGGAGACTACTGGAGGTTAGTTAAACCTTTTTGTTCCTTTTAATAACCTGCCTGTGTTGCCACAGGAGCCAGCCTGCACCTACTGCTCTCTCTCTCTCTCTCTCTCTCTCTCTCTCTCTCTCTCTCTCTCTCTCTCTCTCTCTCTCTCTCTCTCTCTCTCTCTCTCTCTCTCTCTCTCTCTCTCTCTGTGTCTCTCTGTCTCTGTCTCTGCCTCTGTCTCTCTCTCTCTCTCTCTCTCTCTCTCTCTCTCTCTCTCTCTCTCTCTCTCTCTCTCTCTCTCTCTCTCTCTCTCTCGTGATGGAGCGTGGTGTGTCCATATGCGGTCACTAGGGGGAGACAAGGTACAGCATAATAGCAGCCTATGTTCAACAGCAATGCACATTTATTCTTACTCCAGATAATCCTCTCTCTCTTTCCATAAATTGTTTTCTGCAGTATCACAGTAGCTAATTGACACATGGGTGACAATAGGTTACAGAATCAAAGGGCTAAAAAAGGGAATCTGAATGGCCACTGGTTGAGTACAGACACTTTAGACCACATAATGTCAAACTGGAGGCCCGGGGGCCAAATCAGGCCTGTAAATGAATGATGTTGGGCCCACAGGATGATATTTAATTAGTTATTAGGACTGGCCCTCTGTTATACACTGCTCACACCATGAATGGAACTCATTGTTTTACTTTCTCATTTTACTATAAGGAGATCATAGAGCAGGAAACTGAGCTTTAAAGGGATAGTTGTATGAAATGTTGTCCATTAATATAGTGGTTTCAACTCTATTAATGTCCAGAGTCCCATGGTGGGAGTTCTGCTCTGGTTTTGCTCAGTAATAAGTAGTTGTGGTCATTTTGTGGGGGTCCCTGGGGGTCCCTGGGGCCACGCAGTAAAAGTAAATTAATCCACAAAACTAACATAATTTGTTTTGTTGAATTATTTCTAAAATATTAGGACCACCTTCCTTCATTTTGACTCCTATCACATGGAACTACTTTTTGAATCAATCAATCAATCAAACTTTATTTATAAAGCACATTTAAAAACGACAGTTGTCGACCAAAGTGCTAGACATGAGAGGCAAGAAAAAGCAGGCAAAGCAAGACAATAAAAGGAAACCAACAGTAAAAGCAAATATATAAGAGAAAAAGGACAGAATAAAACATAAAAAGTAAAAGTATAAAATCAAATATTGCTAAAAGCCAGATCAAAGAGGTAAGTCTTGAGCAATGACTTAAAAATGTCAATTGACTGGGCTGATCGTATGTGCAAAGGGAGGTCATTCCATAACCTAGGGGCAGCCACGGCAAAAGCCATAGTCATAGTGATATTTTTACATGTATATGGACCATCCGTCTGTAATAAAGTTTGATTGATTGATTGATTGACACAAAACACATAGTTCCCTGTGATAGAGGAGTCAAAATGAATGAAGGATGTGCTAATATTTTAGAAATAGGTCAACAACATAAAGCAAGTTGTTTTTTGGATTAATTTACTTTCACTGCATGGCCCCCAGTGACCTCCCAAAAATGACCAGAACTACTTCATATTTCACCAAGACCAGAGCAGAACCCCCACCATGGGACTCTGGAAATCACTTAATACAGTTGTTATACAGTATGTACACTTAATACAGTAAGAAGTTTTGAATGCATGCAGTTTCATCTCCTGGAAGTGTCAGGGTAGTCTTGCTCTCTGCTCGCTTGCTCCGCTCACACACAAGTGGGCCATGCACCAGTTTGCACTCTAGCCAGTGCTGATCTAGTGTATTAATGTCAGTGAGGAGAATAGCATCATGGTGTGATAAGATATTTAATCTAATATAAAGATCAGTGATAATGGACAGCGCAGGTTTCCAGACATGGTCAGTCACACTGATAAGAACCTGTGTGTGTGTGTGTGTGTGTGTGTGTGTGTGTGTGTGTGTGTGTGTGTGTGTGTGTGTGTGTGTGTGTGTGTGTGTGTGTGTGTGTGTGTGTGTGTGTGTGTGTGTGTGTGTGTGTGTGTGTGTGTGTGTGTGTGTGTGTGCGTGTGTGTGTGTGTGTGTTAGATGCAGTGTAAAGTCATCACAGCACTGACGTGTCAAAGTGCATCTCAGTAAACTTTCCCCTGCTGTTTTCCTCCCTGTGTGGAAGAAGATCAGCTGTAGGGTGGATGAGTTTTACTGTGATCTTTCACTCTTCAGGTATATACCTTGGTTTTGTGTCAACTTGTGTGTAAACAATAATTGTGATTCTCATTTAGCGCATTTGTCCCCCAAATTCACAGTGAAAAAAACAAACACACGGATCCAGTTTAAGTTATTGAATCTTTTTAGTCAGTTAGTTTTGGCAGTTGTTTTTCCGCTCCAGAGATGACTGTTGCACATGCTGTTGTAGCGTTTCAGAGGTTAATAAAGTTTATCTCATCTCATCTCATAAAGACATTGATGGAACATTCAGTTAGGCTAGTTAAGCAGAGCTGTATGTATGTTGTGTGTGGGTGTAAAGGGCAGAGGATGTGAGAGCAGAGCAGGATGTACATCTTTGATTAATGAGGACAAACTGCAGGCCTGAACCCTTGAATCTGATGGTAATCCTGAGCCTTGCTAAGAAACTCCTGCTTCTCTGTAAGATCTACAAACAGACGCTGAGCAGAACACAGTGTTGTGTTTTCTATACATCAGCTTGTAGATGCATTATGAGTCTGTGTATGTACAGAGTTATTCTAGTGGTGTACTTGGCCTGGGAATCAAACCTGCAACCTCTTACGGCTCCTACAGACTGTAGAGGAGTTTTAAAGATGTGGGTGAGTGAACAGATAGTCGTGTATTTCACACTACAGGAGTTTTTGTTGTGCAGCTGCTGCATGCAGGAATACAGGCTCACATCACAGGAAGAAATGTTTGCTGAGAGAGGATGTTGCACCTTGAGTTTCATAAGATAATTATCTGTCTCTACTCTTATCTGTGTGTGTGTGAGCACAGGTGTCATATTATATCTGATTATACAGATCTGTGAGAAGCAGCAGCAGTTTATGTGCTATAGTCTCATTGGCTGTAATGCATAGCATGCTTTCTGCAGGATGCACTCGCAAGTAGTTCAAACTCATGCTCAGAGATGATTTGATCAGCTGATTTGACCTAGCCTGGCTAATAAGTCAAGACTCATAGTCAAATCGTGGCGTTTTTTTTATTTTATTATTATTATTATTATTATTTTTGCCGAGTCAGGTTTGGCTAGAGTTCTCAAACTCTGCCCGAACCCGACCAGGCCCGGCCCGACCCGACATTTTAGGGTCGGCTCGGGTCTAAAATGTATGCAGATCAATAGGCCCGGGTCGGGCCTAGGGCTCCATGAAAAAAGCAATATATATTGAATTATTTTATTATGATAAAAATAATAGTTCTGTTCTGTCTGTCTGTGTATTTACCTCTTATGAAGATGGTGCTGATTGGTATTTTCACTTTTACTCTGTGTAGAGTGCTCAAATTCTACCCAAACCCGACCAGGCCCGACCCGACCTGACATTGTAGGGCCGGGTCGGGCCTAAAAACTATGCTAATTGGTCGGGCCGGGCCGGGCTTTGGGCCTGATCAGTTAGGGCCCAGTTAGGGCCGGGCCTCAATTTTCAGGCCCGTTGAGAACTCTAGGTTTGGCTTATTAGCCAGGCTATGTATTTGAGTCTAACCCAGTGGTTTTCAACCTTTTTGATACCAGGGCCCACCATTTATTCAGAATTTAAGCCACAGACCACCATTTGATGACATTTTAGCCCCACAGACCCCAAAACGCTATTTTTCTTTTTTTTTAATTTTGTCCACAATTCCAGCACGGATTTGGGGAACAAAACAGTCAAACATACAGCTCAAAATGATCATTAATCTTCTACTTTCTCTAGTTGTGTAGATTTGGGCTAATTGAGATGATGAATATTAAAAATGAAACCAAATAGACCCGCAAGGGTCCATTTTTTTTTTTTTTTTAATACTCTCAAAGAGTTGCATCTGGTTGACCAACTTTCCCGATTTTTAGCATGCGGCCCACCTGGATTTCTCTCAAGGACCACTGGTGGTCCCTGGGCCACTGGTTGAATTGTCTCAAGGACCACTGGTGGTCCCTGGGCCACTGGTTGAATTGTCTCAAGGACCACTGGTGGTCCCTGGACCACTGGTTGAAAGCCACTGGTCTAACCCATTAATGCAGAGTGCCAAACATGGCATTGGCTCTTTGCACTATGTAACATTTTCCATATGTAAAATGTTATATATGTTGGAAGTGATGTTGTTTCTATAGGAGTACTTTTAACCATGTGTGAACTGAGTGAAGTAGAGTCCAGGCAATGTCCTCTTTTGCTGTCATTTTATTTTAAGGACATCAGCTTAGTTCCACCAGATCATGTTCAGAGCAGCCATTCTCTCTCCCTGCCCTACTCTCCCCAACTGCAGAGAGTGACTGACCCCAGTTTCCTGACAACAGCACCCCCCTCTGCACCTCAGCACCCCCCTCTGCACCTCAGCACCCCCCTCTGCACCTCAGCACCCCCCTCTGCACCTCAGCACCCCCCTCTGCACCTCAGCACCCCCCTCTGCACCTCAGCACCCCCCTCTGCACCTCAGCACCCCCCTCTGCACCTCAGCACCCCCCTCTGCACCACAGCGCCCCCCTCTGCACCTCAGCGCCCCCCTCTGCACCTCAGCACCCCCCTCTGCACCTCAGCACCCCCCTCTGCACCTCAGCACCCCCCTCTGCACCTCAGCACCCCCCTCTGCACCTCAGCAGAGCCTTTTAGAGTTTACTTAAAGGCAGGGGAAGTGATTTCACTTTTGTCAGATATCACCCAATTCTTTTTTTCTGTTAAAATGCTCTATTATAAGGTGTGCAGACCATATATGGAGTTTCCCCCTCCCCCACGTTAGCAGAGGAGCTAATAAAAGTTCCCCAGGTGGAGGGTGAATTCTCCTCCAATCAGGATCGAGCAGCTGGTTCACATAGTGTAGCTACTCTTGGGCGCCCCTAGTGCACCAGGCTGGTACTACACCATGAATTTATAATCACTTACCCTAACCCTAACCCTTTAACCATTGTGTGTCTCTACATGCCCACTGACCAGTGCATGTTTTATGCAGGGGTTGACACTAAGGTCTCCGAGGTTCTACTTGCCCTCAGGTCATGGTCACTTGCCCCCCAAAAATATATTGTAAATTTTGCATTTAAGTTTACTTTTCAACAGGTGGTCCGGGGACCACCAGTGGTCCCTGAGAGGGTACGAGAACGTAAAAATTTTTACACTCTCAAGAGTTAAAATTCATCATCTTCATTAGCCCAAGTCTACACAATGACCACCTTCAAGACAGCTTTATCTTGTGTTGTGTTATAGTGCACTAAGTTGCACACTTGCCCGATCGGGCAACCAGGTAGCAGTCTTCACTTGCCCCACCATTTTTTTTCTTGCCCCGGGCAAGTGTTAGTGTCAAGCCCTGGTATGTGTGCACACTTAATTACCCCTGTGTCTCCGAGCACAAATTAATACAAAGAATGTTTTATTACCCCAAACCTAGGACTCTTTGATGACCTGGATGACTTTCTGACCCAGTGTCATTCCTGTTGATTCCGGCTGTGGCTCAGGAGGTAGAGCAGGTCGTCCAATAACCCGTGGGTCGGCGGTTCGAATCCCGACTCCTCCTGTCTAAGAGTGTCCTTGGGCAAGACACTGAACCCCAAGTCGCCTCCATTGAGTTGGTGGGTGTTCAGCTTGTTGCCTCCATTGATGTGTGAATGTGTGAAGTTTAGGACGCTGAGCGTCGACTGTTCACCGCTCTACTTCCCAATGTATGAATGAATGGACCGTTGTAAAGTGCTTTGAGCACTTGGAAAAGCGCTATAAAAATGCAATCCATTATTATTATTATTATTATTCCTGGTTCCTGAGTTATTTACCCTATGGCAAAGGCCACTGCAGAAACACGCCTATCAACCTTACTATCTCTCACACACAAAGTCATTACTTGTGCACAAATACAAAAGCATCATACATAATGTGAATGTTCTACCATACTGTGACATGATGTGGGTTCCTCCAGATCATACCTGGGCATTATGCGGCCCGGGGGCCAAATGCGGCCCTTTGGCTGACTCTGACCGGCCCGGGGACCACCAGTGGTCCTTGAGAGAGTTCCAAGTTAAACATGGAAAGTTGGTTAACCAGACGTAACTCTTTGAGAGTGTATAAATGAAACCAAATGGACCCTTGCGGGTCCATTTGGTTTCATTTTTACACTCTCAAGAGTTAAAATATTCATCATCAATTAGCCCAAAGTCTACACATTCAATCAGAGAATGTAAGAGAATGGTCATTTTTGTTATCCTGTTTTGTTTCCCAAATCCGGCCTGGAATTGTGGACAAAAACAAAAGAAATCTTGAAGAAAGGTTTGGGATCTGTGGGGCTAGAATGTCATCAAATGGTGGTCCTCCGTGGCACAAATACTGAATAAATAGTGGGCCCTGGTGTCAAAATGGTTGGTCTTACTCTTACTTCTATGTTGAAATTAAATTTATATTGCGCAGACTTTAGTTCAGCCTTTAGTCTTGGTCCTCCACAATAAAAGCCTTTAGTCTTGGTCCTCCACAATATTTTATGTATCTCATTTGGCCCAGCCCTGCTCCAGACACTACAGTGACACCTTGCATACAATCCTCATATAAGAGAATAAAGTCAATATAAGATCCACATTATTTATTTATTCATTTATTGCAAATTGAGACCTATATAATTTTGTAATTTCTAAGAATTATATATGACATTCAAAACAGATATAAGATCCATAGCATTTTCCGTGAAGTGGCTTTTATGAAAGGTGCCACTTGCATGCAAGTCATATTATTATTATGCAAGAGTTTGCATATCTATGTGACATTATGGGGAGGAACTTTAGCTTCCTGTAAACAAGAAAGGTGTGAATTTAACCACGTGATGATGATGATGAAGAGATACTGTATGAGGAGCTGACATGTCACTGATAAAACACACAGACGACAGAGAGTGTTGAGCAGAATCCCAACCAGAAGCAGTCGCTGCAGAACGCTGAAGTTCCAGTTGAGAGTCCAGTGTGAGAGAATCCAGACATGGATAAGACAGTGATAGTGTTCCTCCTGCTCTGGAGCTCAGGTAATCACTCTGCTTGGATGACACTTGTTGGCTGATGTGGATGTGAAATGACACTGTAGGGCAGGGGTTTTCAACGGGTGGTCCGGGGGACCACCAGTGGTCCTTGAGAGGGTTCCAGGTGGTCCCCAGGCTAAATGATGGAAAGCTGGTTAACCAGATGTAACTCTTGAGAGTGTAAAAATTACACTCAAAAATATTCATCATCTGAATTAGCTTAATTACTCTACACTGTTTTGTTTGTTTTGTTTTTTTTTTCTCTGAAACCTCAATTTTGATTTTCTATTTCTATTTTCTGGGCTAAAACTACAAGGAAAAGGAGACAATTATTTATTTTAAATTAAAGATGTTTTTATTTGATTCTCCTCAGTCTAACAGAGAATAGGCTGGTTCTAGATCTGAACAAAGATAATGGATAAAGTGCAAACCTCACTTTTCTTTCTTTTAATGAAGAATCAAGTAGAAATCTTTTCTTCCCCCCACAAGTATTTCTTTTCTCTTATTAAAGTATTGGACTACCTTTTCTTATAAACAGCAGAACACATTGCATTTTGTTTTCTCATTTAACAGACAACTTTTTACGGTAAGGTATAGGCTGTGAGGCAATGAGTGTGACAGTGACACAGTTCTACCGTAAATGTGCTAGGAAAGGGGAAAGCACCATTTTAGGTTTTCATTTTTTTTATATTGTCCAAAGTCCAGAGTGATCGGCTGTCATTGATTTTATCACTATTATAATCATTATTATTATTAATTATAATACATAAATTGACCTGTAATATATAGTATAGAGCAGGCCTGGCCAACCATGAGGCTCACAAGCCTCATGCGGCTCTTTGGTGACAGTGGATCAGCGGTAGAGTCACTGGATGGTAACCACAAGGTTGCTGGTTTGATCCCAGGCTCCTCCAGAGTTAGTGTTGAAGTGTCCTTGAGCAAGACACTGAACCCCTAATTGCTCCTGATGTGCTAGTAGGTACCTTGCATGGTTTCCACTGCCATCACTGTATGAATGTGTGTGTGTATGTGGTGAATGTGGTGCTCAATCTATGTAAAGCACCTTGGACAAATCAACCATTTTGTCTGCTTTCATGCTTCTCTTAAGGGATTTTCACATGATAAGCATCAATAACACTCTGTCTGGCACAGCCGTTCATTCCATATTATGATTATAAAATCACTATGGCTACGATGTATCACTTGTTTATCAGAGAGAGAGAGTGTGTGTGTGTGTGTGTGTGTGTGTGTGTGTGTGCGTGTGTGCGTGTGTGCATGTGTGCGTGTGTGCGTGTGTGCGCGCGTGTGTGCGTGTGTGCGTGTGTGCGTATGTGTGTGTGTGTGTGTGTGGACGCGTGTGGACGCGTGTGTGTGTGTGGACGCGTGTGTGTGTTTGGACGCGTGTGTGCGTGCGTGTGTGTGAGAGAGCGAGACAGAGCACACAATGTTTTATTCTTTATAGACTTGGTTGAACTGAGAGTTTGAGTGTGTGTTTGTTTCCATCTTCAACCGATTGTCAGTAGTCGGGTCCCTGGGGCTAGGAGTCGATTTCTGTCATTATCATTATCTGGGGGGGGGGGGGGGGGGGGGGGGGGGGTTATGATTTGTCTCCCCATTATGGAAAAAAAAATGTAAGTGAACTCTTGAAAGTGGCACCTTTCATAGAAGGCATTTTAGAAGAAAGTCTGTTTTGAATGTCATATAAATCACCAAATTACATATGTTTTATATAGGTTTCACTTTACAAAGAAATAGTATGGATCTTATGTTAACTTTATTCTTTTATATTTAAGGTGCCACTTTCAAGAGATGAAATTAATGATTCAGAATGATCCTAATAGCCTATGTTTGTTTAATGCTTTAATTTATGTGGGCCAGAATCTTGTGGGAACTCTCACTAGCATTTTTATTACTATTTATTTTAAATTCAAACCTTAAATTAGAGATTCAGATTTTTGTTACATTTTAATATTCGGGTAT
This sequence comes from Benthosema pterotum, assembly GCA_039105355.1. Classification (NCBI taxonomy): domain Eukaryota; kingdom Metazoa; phylum Chordata; class Actinopteri; order Myctophiformes; family Myctophidae; genus Benthosema; species Benthosema pterotum. The sequence continues at coordinate 49,368,025 of CM076975.1, read as the reverse complement.
TCTTTCGAATATGGAATATTTGTCTGCAGCACTGATTCTGACAGAATGTTTATTCACTAGATGGAGTCTCCATGTCTGTCCATCTGTAACAACGGTGACATGACATTAAGGTTCATTGTTCTCTAACCCTAAACATAACTGCAGACACAGGAGCAGAGCATGTTCACACTAACAGAGATTATCACAACTATGGGTAGTCCCTGTTGGATAAAGTTTTGCTCATTGGAGTCAATCAGTCAATCAGGGGCGTTTTTGCCATTAGGCAGACTATAGGCAGTTGAGGAGGGGGGGGGGGGGGGGGGGGCACCGGGGTGACCACCAGACATGCTTTTAAAGGATCCCATGGATGAATGCATTATACTTGTCCTCTATAACTAGAATTGAACATTTAAAACACATATATGTTCTTTAGTTTAAAAAATAGTTCATAATTTTATATCTTGGGGCTGCCATTTTGCTGTGCCTGTCATAGGCATGACAGGTACACCAAATGGATCCTTAAAGGTCCATTTGGTAAGGGGGGGGCAGGTAAAAACTGGCCTGTAGCCAGTAGCTGTAGAATGTATCTGTACATTTCATGATGGAGAAAGTAAGTTTATCCATTTCATATTTGTTCTGTACAATATTTGTCCACTCTCCTTTCGTGGGTGTGTTTCTGTTCAGCAACCTTTTGGTTATTTTCCTTTTTGCCTGCTAGCAGCAGTATTTTAAGTAGGTACTTATCTGGTGTATTGAAATCTGCTATCCATAATCCCCTCCCATTTGAAATCTCTCAGACAGCGGACAATGTCAGACTGAAGCTTGAGGAAGCTGAGCTGAGCTGTCATAGAGTTGTGTCTCTGTATTTTCTTACTCTATGGTTATGATAGTTAACACTGTTCTCTTTCAGGTCACATTGTTCTTCCAGGTTGGTGCTCTGTAGTAAATGTGAGCCTCGGCCAACCTGTTAATTTACAACAAACTATTGCTTGCCAGATATTTTCATTTTCTTCCATATAAAGTGTAGAACTCATTTCCATCCTGTGGCAAAAATAGCAGCGCTATGTGTTTATTTTTGTTTCCAAAGGACATCTTTCTGGTGTATGTCAACAGATAAACCACAAACACAACCAATACCAGCTGTTGTTACACTGAAGCTCATTTAGATGATGTTTTTCTCCTCAGCTCTTCAGGCTAAACCACCATCACATGATACCACAGGTAAGACTGTCTGTCTGTCTGTCTGTCTGTCTGTCTGTCTGTCTGTCTGTCTGTCTGTCTTGCTTTGGGGTTTATTTGTGTATATTTCTAAAAATAAACCAAGTCAAGTGTAATGTCTGCCTTTCTCCAGAGGTGGAGCCCTTCCTCATCTTAGCCAACTTCAACAACCTGATGAGGATCAGCTTGAATGGCTCCAGCTCCACAGTGATCAAACAGGTGAAAACCATTGGACATAATAACAACACATCCTATGTAATCCTATACAATATTATACACACACTGCTTTTGGCATGCTGGAATGTATTCCAGTCTGATACTAACACAACTGCTGTGCTGTGACAGGACTTGAAGACTGCCTGTTCTCTGGACTTTGACTATCAGCAGCAGAAGATCTACTGGATAGAGGTGACACAAGAGGACCCTCCACACACCATGATCAGTGTCATGTACATCAACAGCAGTGACGTCCAGGTCAGTGTGACAACGACAACTATGAAGATGAATGAAGGATACTTGGCGGGGGTGAGGGGGGGCAGATAGTGGGGGGGGGGGGGGGGGGCAGATGTGGGTGTGTGTGTGTGTGGGGGGGGGGGGGGGGGGGGTTGATATTAAATTTAGATATCTAACTTTAATTATTTAATATAAACTACAATGTGGAATATGCAGCAGATGAGATTTTTTTTTTTTTTTTTTTTTTTTTTTTTTTTACTTTATATCATTGCATTTGGTGTTGAATTAATGAATTGCATTCAGGGGCTGAATAAACAGATTGTGTTGTTGTGCAGGTGGTGTTGAGGGGGAAATATGTAATATAATAATAATATAATATATAACATAATAATTTAAATTACTCTTGATTCCAATACCTTCTAAACACACACACACACACACACACACACACACACACACACACACACACACCTCCCATACAGCCCATACTTTGACACGTTGCTCTAATGTAAGAATGAATTCATGGTGAGTATATTCAGAGTGCATGTATTCATTAACAGGTCATTCACAACACAGTGACCATCACAGCAATAGGTCTGGCTGTTGATTGGATAGGAGGAAACCTCTATTGGTGTGACCCTGTGCATCACACCATAGGTGTGTCCAAACTAAACGGGTCGTACCCAACAGTCCTGCTCAACACTGACCTGGACTGGCCATGGTCCATAGCTGTGGATGTACGCTACGGGTAAGAACACTGTGGTGACATCATGAACCAAACACTGGATTTATCAACCATCCTGTGAATAGAGCTGTTTACACTTTTAAGTGGACGATTACAGTAGTTGTCATAGAAATTACTGTGATTAACAATTTAATTGTGTTTTTGAAGTTGAACATCCGTCAGTCCATCATATTGTATTCCCACTATGTGTGATTAGTTGTGAATAGTGACCTGACACAGTGTCTCCCTGACAGATACTTGTACTGGTCAGACAGTGGTGTCAACAACAACCCCCACATAGGAAGGATGGGGATGGACGGCACCGACAGGACAGTCATCGTGAAGGAGAAGATCTCTGAGCCCACAGGCCTGACGTTAGACTACATCAATGATCACATCTATTGGACCAACAATGATGAATACATTGAGTTTGCCAACCTGGATGGAACCAACAGACAGACAGGTTTACACACACACACACACACACACACACACACACACACAACACACACACACACACACACACACACACACACACACACACACACACACACACACACTCAACACACACACACACACACACACACACACACACACACACACACACACACACACACACACACACACACACACACACACACACACACACACACACACAGTTATTACACATGTTATTCACATTATTGTACTGAGTTATGTTAAAGCAGTATTTGGAAATACTAGCATTTGCATATTACAACAGTGACTTTTTATTTGGCGTTCTGTGTGTCTGTAGTTGTGAGTCAGGAGAACATCAGGTCTATTGCTGTGTTTGAGGATCACATTTACTGGACAGACCCATCGGGGACCAGATCCATCTACAGAGCCAACAAGACTAATGGTATCAACAAGAACACAGTCATCAGTAACCTGATCAATCCATATGACATCCACATCTACCACCACTCTAGACAACCTGAGGGTCTGTACCACCTGCTGTAACTCATTATTACTCTTCATTATGTCTTATGACTGTTACAGGGAGACTCCACTGGGTGTGTTGTGTCAGCATCAGCTTTGTGTTCTGACAACATCAATGCAATTTGCTCCACTGACTGCCTTTTGAAAACACTGTCAGCAACCTGAGCTTTCTACAGTATATGTGGGTTTAATAAAAGTATGTCTAGCATACTGCAGTCTACGTTGGAGTAGACTGCAGTACAGTGACTGTGATGTTATATTCTGCTCAAACGTTATGCTTGTTACACACCAGCGGAAAAGCGAAACGACTCGAAAAAGCGAACAAAAAAAGGCGAAATATTTGCCGGCGAATTCAGTTGCGGCCTCCTGTACACACCAAAAAGCGAAGCGTATAAAACGATTAAATTCGCCTTTCCTCTCCCCCTCCCCTCCTGGCGTATAAAACGATTAAATTCACTATCTCCCCCTCCCCTCCTTCTACTACCCTCCTCCCTGCTGTGTTGTCATTTTAGCCTATATATTTTAACCATGGAAGGACGCACGCAGGAACCGATCGAAATGTTGGTCATAAAAGTTTTTTTGTATCATGAGTCATGACCGGAGATGCACACGATCGAGTTAATTAATTAATTAATCCGACGGCGCTAAAAAGGCTGAAATACAAGTTGATCATCTTACTCAACCAAATTAAAAATGCCATATCATCTATCTCAGTGGTTTTCAAACTTTTTGACTCCAGGGACCACCATTTGTTCAGCATTTGAGCCACGGACCACCATTTGATGACATTTTAGCCTCAAAGACCTAAAACTAAAGAATTCTTTTGGTTTTGTCCACAATTCCAGGCTGTATTTTGCCAACAAAACAGTCTAAAGTTCTTAATTAAGTGGTGCTAATTCAGATGATGAATAGTGTGAAAATTAAACCAAATGGACCCGCAAGGGTCGATTTGGTTTCATTTTCACATTCTCAAGAGTTACATCTGGTTAACCAACTTTCATCATTTAGCCCATACTTGGGCATTATGCGGCCCGGGGGCCAAATGCGGCCCTTTGGCTGAGTCTGACCGGCCCGGGGACCACTAGTGGTCCTTGAGAGAGTTCCAGTTAAATATGGAAAGAGTTAAAATATTCGTCATGTGAATTAGCCAAAGTCTATGCAACTAGAGAATGTCCAAAATCCAGCCTGGAATTGTGGACAAAAGCAAAATAAATCTTTAGTTTTGGGGTCTGTGGGGCTAAAATGTCATCAAATGGTCCGTGACTCAAATGCTGAATAAATAGTGGGGCCGGGTGTCAAAATGACTCTTACTTTTATCTTGAAATTGATTTAATATTACACAAACTTTAGATCAGCCTTTAGTCTTGGCCCTCGACAATATTTTATAATCTCATTTGGCCCCTTGGGAAAAATAATTACCCACCCCTGATTTAGCCTGAGGACACCTGGAACCTTCTCAAGGACCACTGGTGGTTCCCGGGACCACTGTTGAAAATTCCCGAAGTAGATCAATCAAGATAGATCAATCAGTGACAAATGCGCAGCAGCTTTCCTCGCTCGCACCACAGCCGATTTCAATTTCGAGGGAATGCACAACGCCAGGACTAGGCTACTCACTTGGTAAAGTTCCCAATTCTCGTGGTTTCATTTCAATGACTTGTATATCCATTTGGGGGTCCGCGGCCCGCAAGATGAGAACGTTTCGGGAAGTTACGAGCGGGCCCCAAACTGTCTACCAAACTGCCTACCTTAGTATGAGATATTAAGGCAGATCATTTGTTTGCAGATCGTATAGCTCACAGCAGCCTCAACAAGAGGCGGTATGTTAAGTTTGGGCATGGAATGGATTGATGCGCAATACAATAATCGCATCACATAATAGGCTAAGATTTTTTCCACCTGTAGCCTACCGTTGTGTTTGCAGGGGACAGCGCTAAACGTTTTATTTCCCTGTAAATTTGCAGGCCTAGTTGAGAGAAATTCACATAGGCAGTTCCAAAACCAAACCAGAGCTATAGGTTGTGACATTGATATCTTTCCCTTCGTTTCTCATGCGTGATGCGCCGTGGATATGCCCTGGCGCAACATGGAACAGTGAACACTGTGGTTTAATAACGAGGGCGCACACACACACACACACACACACACACACACACACACACACACACACACACACACACACAGAGAGAAAGATGCGCTGCAGTTTATGGTTTTATACACGGGCAGCGCAGTTTAGACTGCATTCTGATTGGTCAGGGGTATTAGTTCGCCTGCGACTAGCTGAAAAATTCGACACAAAAGCGAAAAAACAAAAAGCGAAAATAGTCGCATTTTCGCAATTTCGCTAATTCGCTGTGGTGTGTAAGCTTACATTGACTCCAATATGTTTTAAAAAAAGCGAAATATTCGCGCAAAAAAAATCGTTTCGCTTTTCCGCTGGTGTGTAACAAGCATTACTCTTACCGGATTTTTACTGAAAAACTTAAAAAAGTTGATCAGAACATCAGGATGAACCAGTGTAGTTTATAGCTGTGTAAACAGTAGTGGCAACATTCAACTTTGGAGAAAAAGTAAATGTCAAATAAATGAATAGATAAATACAGAAATAAATGAATATATAAATTAAAATAACAAAACGTACTTTAGATCTCATACTAAACATTAAAAGTATGACATATATAATACAGCAGCCTTCTGTTCATACAGTAAAAGATATGCAATTCATAATAATTCATAATACATAAGCACAGATGCAACGTTATGTAGCAGTGGAGCCGTCCTTCATCCTTTATATTGTGGTATTTTTTTCTATGCACATACAGTACATGTACATAAGTGTGTGTGAGTACAACAGTGTTGGGAATATTACTTTACCTTGTTAATATATTACTTATTAATTATTACCTTCATTTTAAAGCAATATATTATACTACAATATTACTGTCTGAGCAAGTGTAATATATTAATATTACTATTACATATTACTTAATCAAATATTAGTACATAGGCCAGTGGCATACCTACAGTTAAGCAAGCCCACTTGGCTTTCTGGCCAAATCCATATGAAATCAACTTGAAAAAAGTCACTCCTGAATAAATAATTTGATGAAAAATTATAGAAAAATAAGTAATTATTTAACTTCTGCAGTTGTCAAGATCATTTCACAAGAACATTTTCCACGAAACAGATTGACAGAAAGTAATATTGAATGTAATGCAGTAATGCACAAAGAAAAGTATAATATATTAGATTGTTTTTGTTAAGTAATATATTTATATTACAAGTTACTGCATTTTGGTAATATATTATGTAATATATTAAGTTACGTAGTGCACATGTTCCAACACTGGAGTACAATACGTTTATAAAAACACTGCTGTGAAATGTATATAGTTGTGTGTTCTCATATTCCTACATGTTTTCTCACCCTGCAGTGTCTGGTCATTCATGTCAGACCAACAATGGAGGCTGCAGTCACCTGTGTCTGCTCTCACCTGGAGGAGGATACAAGTGTCCCTGTCCTACCAACCAATACTGGTCAGCTGACAATAAGCAGTGCATGTCCAATAACTGCACTGCCAGCCAGGTGATTCACCTCAGCTTCACTTGTGTTACATTACTACATTTCCACTGATTTATTCATGTATATTTCACTAAACACTTACAGATTGGGGATATGAATAGATTTAATAGGATCAGTGTCAAAGTTATTAGAAGATCATCAGGAAATTATGTTACATGTGGCATTAAATCGTAGCAAGACGTTATGGGTAGGGCTGGGTTCAAAAAATCGATCCAGCGATCCGATATCGATTCACGCTGAAAAACATGATATCGATTCAAAAATGTGTGGATCGACCTTCTCCAGGCGGCTGGCACTATTTTCTTTTACGTGCGTGCGTTACAGCACAAACACTTTGTGTTCGCTGCTCGACGAGATCACTTGTAACACAGCGATCGCCCTGTGCATGTGTTCTGAGAGAATCGATGTTAAATAGGCTGTTACTGTGTACTAGTGGTGGGACAATTAATCGTATAATCGATTAATCGCGATGATGTCGTAGGCGATTACACATCGATGTGCAGCTGTTAAAAATCGATTATTATAATTATTATTTTTAGCGGAGCAAAAAGGCGGAACTAATGTACGAGTGCGCTCCAGTTCCATACCGGACCGATTAGAGTGACGCACCCACCGCTCGCCCTCTATTACTTTCGCTTTCAGCTATCAAACAAAGAAGTCGCCGTCGCGGAGGAAAGAGAAAAAATATCCCAGAAATGGAACGCTATGGATTGTACGAGGTTGACTGGACACGGGAACTCGAGAAAGCTCACAGCGTCGACCATCTCGGAAATCTGGCCGAGACGTGACGCTGTAGTTGTGCTCCATAAGTGCGCAACATGGCCTGGACTCCGTTGCTCTGTACGACCCACGACCGAATTTGGATGTTAATTCTTTAAAGATGAAAGTTCAGACGACTTTGTAATTCAGTTGCCTTTTCTGCATGCATGGGCAGCTGTGTCCGCACGATGGTTGTCTTGTCTGTCAGTCAGTACAACTTGCACACGTTGAGTTGTGTCGAGTTCCAGTGTCCTCTCAATATCATCCCAAATCCCAAACTAAAGCAGTGCTTCCGAAAATGGGTATGAAAAACATGTGGGTACATCTACTGCTTTAAACCAAATGCTCAAACCAACATAGCATAGTCTCAAGAACTGACCCCAAGCTTCCTTAATGACACAAAACTAAATCCCTGAATAAGAAAAAAAGTCACCTTCCAAGCAAATAATTATAGAATAAAATTAGACAAAGAATCGAAAATGTATTGATCTGTATTATCTGTACATAATACAGATCTCATTTTTAAGAAAGCTGCTTAAAGTTTATTAGAGTTTCATGAGAAGTAGCCTAGATGGCTGGGTGTTCACTTAAACTGTTTATTGACTCTTAAACTGTTTATGCCTCAATAAAGCACGCACTTCCCACTACTCCTCCATCATACAATCCGGCAGCAAACAACCCCAAAACTCTCTTCACCACCATCAGTAAACTTCTAAAACCCTTGGACACTACTGCCACCTCATTCACCACTGCAAGTGTGAATCATTTCTGTCATTTTTTCATTCAAATCGACTCCATCACTCTGAACTCACCACCTCATCTCCTATGTCCCCGCTGTTCCCGAACAAGCCCCCCTGCTTTTCTCCAACCATCCACTTACATCCTTCTCCGAAATTACCTCATCCGACCTCAACTCCATAGTCTCAGGAATGAAATCCTCCACCAGCATTCTTGATCCAATTCCATCCACCCTTGTTACAGCCTGCCTCCCTGCACTCTCACCACTGATCACTTCCATAATTAACTCCTCCATGTCCACTGGTGTTGTACCCGATGCTCTCAAACTTGCCGCCATCACCCCTATCCTCAAAAACCTGGCCTTGACCCCAACACTCCCAACACTATCGTCCCATCTCCAATCTCCCTTTTCTCTCTAAAATACTGGAACGCGCAGTGTTGCATCTCAAATAAAATACACATGGACAGCAATAACATCTATGAAATCTTCCAGTCTGGCTTCCGTTCACACCACAGCACCGAAACCGCTCTGCTCAAGGTTACCAATGACATCTTCCGCTCTGCTGACTCTGGCTCCCTCACCATCCTCATCCTCCTCGACCTCACCGCTGCTTCGATACCATCAACCATTCCATCCTCATCTCACGCCTCCACTCCTCCTTGGCTTATCCGGCACCGCCCTCTCCTGGATCAAGTCCTACCTCTCCGACCGCCAGCAATTTATTTCAATTAACAACTGCACCTCCTCCACTGCCCCAGTCACCATGGTGTCCCCAAGGTTCCGTGCTAGGCCCTCTCCTCTTCATCATCTACATCCTTCCCTTGGTCAGATCCTCCGCGTCATGGTCTTCAATTTCACTGCTATGCTGATGACACACAGCTTTACCTTTTCAACCCCAGCCATCACTCCAGTTACCCACTCCACCCTCACCACCTGCCTCACAGAAATAAAATCCTGGATGCAAACAAACTTTCTTAAACTCAACTGTAGCAAATCAGAAATCATCATCATCGGTCCGACTCTCTCACCCGCTCCAACCAGGACTTCTCCCTAATATCGCGGCACCCTTGTCACACCTTCCACACAGATCCGTAACCTAGGGTGTCATTTTTGACCTACCCTCTCATTCATCCCACATGTCAACCAAATCACAAAAACAGCTTTTTTCATCTTCAAAAAAACATTGCCCGCCTCCGCCCCTCCCTGTCACCCTCTGCTGCTGAAACCCTCATCCACGCCTTCATAAACATCACGTCTGGACTACTGCACGGCATCCTCTATGGTACCACATCAAAAACCTCAACAAACTACAATATGTCCAAAATTCAGCTGCCCGTCTACTCACCTCCACCCGCTCCAGAGACCACATCACACCCATCCTCCGTGATCTCCATTGGCTCCCTGTTAAATTCAGAATTGACTTCAAACTATTACTCACCACCTACAAATCACTCCACAACCTGGCCCCCCCTACCTCTCCGACCTCCTTGTGCCACATGCTCCTTCCCGCTCACTCAGGTCAAGCGATGCCGGTCTCCTTACGGTCCCAAGAAGATCAGGCTCAAAACGTGGGGTGATAGAGCCTTCTCCGTGGCCGGCCCTACCCTCTGGAACACCCTCCCCAAACACATCCGAGATGCCCCCTCACTTCCCACTTTCAAAACCGCACTAAAGACCCACCTCTTCAGGGGCGGCTTTCCCAAGCTGACGTGTTTTAACTTGTTACATGCATTGTTTTATTTTCTTTTACTCTTCTTCTAATAAAGTTGTCTTTTAATCTTGCCCCCCCCCCCCACACACACACACACACACACTTCCTTTTTAGAACCATGTAAAGCGTCTTTGAGTACTAAGAAAAGCGCTATATAAGCCCCAGATATTATTATTATTATTATTATTATGATATACTCTATTTGGTCGCGGACCCCCATGTGAAAATATTCTATGGACCGTTGGAAGCAGAAGCAAAGATTTGAGTTAAATATGTGCACTATGAAAATTATATATGTTCTTAATGATTAGAACACACTTTATTAGTTACACAGTGACTTAGTGATTAATAGTGAGTGATTAACCATGATTAATCGGGATTAATCGAAATAGTTACATTGCCCAATTAATCGGGATTAATCGTTATCGTGACCCTCAGAATAGATATGCAATCGCATCGCCAGGTACCTGGCGATTCCCACCACTACTGTGTATCTTTTGTAGTTTTTTTTCAATTATATCCATCACGCGCAGCGATGGTCGAGGGAGAGGAAAGAGCGTGTGATCGCCTGCTTTCTTGCTTTCTTTTCTTTTTTGGAGGCTCGTGTTTGCAGAGCCGGCTATAAAGCTGTGCACAGGGGGGGAATGCCCCCCTAAACGCCCTTACTATAATGACGCTATAACGACGCTGCCTCATAAAGCCCCCCCCCCCCAATTGTGAAATGTTAGATCCGGGCAAAAAAAAAGTTTGAACGCACGCTCCGCTCCAAAGACTTTACTTTCCCATTACTTTCACATTAGAACGGTCAGTCTCAGTGCAAGATTTACGCACACGCAGCCGTGCGCGCACACAATTCAATTCATTCAGTCGCGGTCTCGACTCACCGAATGAGTTTTCATCCGACACACGACGTTCTCCAAACATATAACACAGACGCGGGGCCGTCTTGCTGCGGAACAAATCCATAGTCAGAGACAGGAATACTTGTGCCTTTTTAGCCATGTTCCCACACTCGGCATCCTGCGTATAGGCTACTGTATGATGCAATGTTAACAGCTGTGCGCTGCGCGATAATTATACAATCTACAAGCTCACAGAGCATTAGCCTATAAGTGAGCTGCAGCACTTCTAAAACTACGTGAATTATGCCGCGCGAATACTGCAGTATAATATTTATTTTACAACGTAGACATCTAAACAGGGGTTTTCAACAGGTGGTCCGGGGACCACCAGTGGTCCTTGAGAGGGTTCCATGTGGTCCCAGGGCTAAATGATGGAAATTTGTTAACCAGATGTAACTCTTGAGAATGTAAAAATGAAACCAGATGGACCGCAAGGGTCCATTTGGTTTCATTTTTACATTCTAAAAAACATAATCATCATTCTGATATTAGCACTATTTAATTAAGAATTTACACTGTTTAGTTTGCAAAATTCAGCCTGAAAGAATTCTTTCAGGCTGAAAAGAATTCTTTAGTTTTAGGTCTTGGGGCTGAAAATCAAATGGTGGTCCGTGCTCAAATGCTGAATTAAATGGTGGTCCCTGGTGTCAAAAAGGTTGAAAACCACTGCACTTATACTGTATGTTGCTGTATTAATGCTTGTGTTTGACCCAGGTAAAAATGTTACAGCATCATTCCTCTCCCTCTATTACTAATTCTGTCTCACTGTGTATTAATTAATCAGGGTTTTTTCAACAGGTGGTCCAGGGACCACCAGTGGTCCTGAGAGGGTTCCAGATGGTCCCCAGCTAAGTTGCTTAACCAAATTGAGAACGTAAAAATGAAACCAAATGGACCCACCAAATGGACCCGCAAGGGTCCATTTGGTGGGTTTCATTTTTACACTCTCAAGAGTTAAAATATCCATCATGCGAATTAGTCCAAATCTACACAACTAGAAGATTAATGGTCGTGGTCAATGAAGCAAAGGAAATCTTTAGTTTCAACACATGGGGCCGTCTTGTCTATTGGACAGTATTTATTTCCATTATGTCTGTAAATAGATCGATATCGAATCGAATCGAATCGAATCGTGGATCGAATCGGATCGTGACCTTGTGAATCGAAATCGAATCGATCTAGGGAATTCGAATCGATTCCCAGCCCTAGTTATGGGTTTAAATTTTGGCCTGACCTAAGGTTTCTGAAAAACTTTAAATATGTATATATCAGCATAAAAAAGTTAATTCTGTAATATTATACTGTACAGAATCCAAAAATGAATTCCCTGCCTGACTGTTTAAATCTCTTTTACGAAAGAAAAATAGGATATTGTTTGTTAATAACAATGTATTTTTGTGTTGTAATTAGTTATTTGAACTATTGATTCTAAACAGAAATCCTCTGTCTCCCCTTCAGTTTATATGTCAGAACTACAAGTGCATTCCATTGTCATGGAAATGTGACACAGTAGATGACTGTGGGGGGACCGCTCAGAGACGAACTGCAGATTGTTGTGAGTACACACACACACACACACCAACACACACCACACACACACACAAAACACACACACACACACCACACACACACACACACACAACACACACACACACACTCACACACTGCTGATATTTGTATCTGAAGCAAATATTGTACTTTCATGCGACTACATTTATTTGTTACTAGTTAAATTGTAGATTCAGTTAAATGTAAGACTTATTGCAGACTCGGTCCATAAAACACAGGTAAGAC
>CM076975.1:49277826-49354702 GCA_039105355.1 Benthosema pterotum | reverse complement strand
CTGTCTGACCAGTACAAGTATCTGTCAGGGAGACACTGTGTCAGGTCACTATTCACAACTAATCACACATAGTGGGAATACAATATGATGGACGGGGGCGGATGTTCAAAAAAAACACACAATTAAATTGTTAATCACAGTAGTTTCTATGACAATGAATTATCCACTTAAAAGTGTAAACAGCTTGTATTCCACAGGATGGTTGATAAATCCAGTGTTTGGTTCATGATGTCACCACAGTGTTCTTACCCGTAGCGTACATCCACAGCTATGGACTCTGGCAGGTCCAGGTCAGTGTTTGAGCAGACTGTTGGGTACGACCCTTTAGTTTGACACACTATGGTGTGATGCACAGGGTCACACAATAGGTTTTCCTCCTACCAATCAACAGCCCAGACCAGATGCTCTGAGGTCACTGTGTTGTGAATGACCTGTTAATGATACATGCACTCTGAATATACTCATGACATCATTCTTAGAGACCTTGTCAAGTATGGGCTGTATGGGAGGTGTGTGTGTGTATGCGGTGTCTATGTGCGTGCGTGCGTGCGTGCGTGCGTTGTGTGTGTGTGTGGTGTGTGTGTGTGTGTTTTAAAAGAATCAAGAGTAATGTAAATGATTATGTTTTATTTATATTACATATTTCCCCCCCAACACCACCTGCCAACAACAATCTGTTTATCCAGCTGCTGAATGCAATTCATAATTCAACACCAAACACAATCCACCATAAAAAAAAAAAAGGGTTAAAACCCTAACCCTTATATATCTAAACGTAATATCAACTACAACAGCAATCTCTCTTTAAAACTTGTTTTCAAGTATCCTTCATTCATCTTCATAGTTGTCGTTGTCACACTGACCTGGACGTCACTGCTGTTGATGTACATGACACTGATCATGGTGCGATGGTTAGGGGACGGTTTGTTCAGCTCTATCCAGTAGATCTTCTGCTGCTGATAGTCAAAGTCCAGAGACCCTGCATACTTCAAGTCCTGTCACAGCACAGCAGTTGTGTTAGTACCAGACTGGAATACATTCCAGCATGTCAAAAGCAAGTGTGTGTTATAATATTGTATAGGATTACATAGGATGTGTTGTTATTATGTCCAATGGTTTTCACCTGTTTGATCACTGTGGAGCTGGAGCCATTCAAGCTGATCCTCATCAGGTTGTAACTGTTGGCTAAGATGAGGAAGGGCTCCCTTCTGGAGAAAGGCAGACATTACACTTGACTTGGTTACACAATTAACAATTAAGTATATAAAATACACAAATAACCATCAAAGCAAGACTATCCCATTCCAAATGATGGGACAAATGAGAGAAATGTGAGTGAGCGCACACACACACACCACACACACACACACACACACACACACACACACACACACACACAACACAGTAGGGTTTGTTTAGTCAGTCAGTCGGTCAGACAGACGGATGGACAGTCATACAGACAGACAGATTATCAGACTTACTGGTTTGTCTGTTGTTTTTTTTCTTTAATCTGGAGAGCTGAGGAGAAACATGACCAAACTAAATGAACTTCAGTGATTCAGTGTAGTCCTTTCTCCTTATTGGACTTTCAAAGCAAAGGAATTAGTGTTTAAACACTGTCATTCTAAAGCCCAAAATACTAAGATTTTCATATATTAACAAAGGGAAAAGGAAAACTATTAATGGAACACAGAAAGTTCATTTGATATGTGTGTATGGAGCCTGAGGCTTCACCATTCCAACTCACTGCATTACTAACTGTCTCTAACCCTAATGCTGCGTTCACACAGGAAGATGGAACAATGTAAAGACATGTTGTGAGTTGATTTGGAGCAAGCTACATGCAAGGTTTCACCTTCACAACATGGACAGGTGATGAAATTAGCACATGTGCTAACACAAATGCATCTTTGGTGCATTTACACTATATAGCGCCTTTAGGAGGAGCAATTAGGGGTAAATTGTTTTGCTCAGGCGCACATTGACACTAACTGCGGGGGAGCCTGGGTTCGAACCGGTTTCCATCCGTGACTCTACCCCTGAGCCACTGCTGCCCCCAATACTGCTGTGCAATGAGCAATGTGATTGTTATGTCCATATCAAATAAGTACAGAAACATAAGGTCATGTTCTGTGTTTCCCCCAGAAAATTGGTTAGTCAAGGTCAAGGTGGTGAGGCTTCTTGTCTGTCCCGGAGGGGGGGGGGGGGGGGGGGGGGGGGGGGGGGCTATTTATTTTTTGTTTAATCAATGTATTTATATTGACAAGAATCAATCTCTTTAGAAATTTTTGATGAAGTCATTTAAAAAATTTGTGACCCATACACCCAATGAAAATATACTCTTCACAGAGTATTGCAACTTGGAAATGTAAAAATCATTTCAGCAGCGACTAAACAAGGGAACATCTGGGATTTGGGATTTTTCCTTGTCATCGTGCAGGCGCGGCATATGCCTGTTCATGCCTGTCCATGCGCAGATTTGTCTGCGAGCCAGATGCAGGCACCAAAAGAGCCGCATATGCCATAGGTTCCCGACCCCTGATTTAGTCCAACCAATGCTGTCCTAGTGCCTGCGCTTGAACGTGCATTACAACTTGCGTTTTTTTTTTTTTTTTGCCCTCGGACACTTTTTTTTGGAACGTAGTCAAGGCGGGGGCGGGGTTCAGTCAAGGCGGCCCTAGCAAGAAAGCGCTGCGGGAAACACTGATGTTGCTGGCTTCCATTGACAATGAAAGGTAGACTGCATGGTTGAATCTGCCCTGTGTGAACGCAGCATAACCCTAAACACCAGCAGAAGCCTGGTAGTCTGGATGCCACTCTGACCCCAGGAATGTGGAACTATCAATCTCACATTGTTGTCATTTAGTCACACACACTTTCACCACTAAGAAACTACAATTATCCTTCCAACTCAACAGGCTGTGGAACACTCCTAACAGGAAAATGCAAGAAAAAATAGCAGATCTACAAACTCACAATGTATTCCATGATCGCAAGGCATTGTGAACTATTAGACCGGCTTTTTCAAATGGCCAAAGTGTTTACTGTACTGTGTGTCCCTAACTAATCCTGTAATGAGCTCCAATCGGTTCTCCTCCATGATTTGGAGACATTGGCGTAACTGCCTAAATTGACTTTGTAAACTAATGGACTAATGGACTGTTTTTAGGTCCTCTTTTAATTATTTATTTCCTTTTCTTTTTTGTTTTCCTTTTTATCTTGTATGTGTCTTACCTGTGTTTTATGGACCTGAGTCTGCAATAAAGTCTTACATTTAGCTGAATCTACAATGTAACTAGTAACAAATAAATGTAGTCGCATGAAAGTACAATATTTGCTTCAGATAAAAATATCAGCAATGTGTGTGTGTGTGTGTGTGTGTGTGTGTGTGTGTGTGTGTGTGTGTGTGTGTGTGTGTGTGTGTGTGTGTGTGTGTGTGTGTGTGTGTGTATATACTCACAACAATCTGCAGGTTCGTCTGACCGGTCCCCACAGTCATCTACTGTGTCACATTTCCATGACAATGGAATGCACTTGTAGTTCTGACATATAAACTGAAGGGGGAGACAGAGGATTCTGTTTAGAATCAATAGTTCAAATAACTAAATTACAACAGAAAAATACATTGTTATTAACAAACGATATCCTATTTTTCTTTCGTAAAAGAGATTCAAACAGTCAGGCAGGGAATCCATTTTTGGATTCTGTACAGTATAATATTCCAGAATTAACTTTTTTATGCTGATATATACATATTTAAAGTTTTTCAGACCAAAATTTAAACCCATAACGTCTTGCTACGATTTAATGCCACATGTAACATAATTTCCTGATAATCTTCTAATAACTTTGACACTGATCTTATTAAATCTATTCATATCCCCAATCTGTAAGTGTTTAGTGAAATATAAATGAATAAATCAGTGGAAATGTAGTAATGTAACACAAGTGAAGCTGAGGTGAATCACCTGGCTGGCAGTGCAGTTATTGAACATGCACTGCTTGTTGTCAGCTGACAAGTATTGGTTGGTAGGACAGGAACAGTTGTATCCTCCTCCAGGTGAGAGCAGACACAGGTGACTGCAGCCTCCATTGTTGGTCTGACATGGATGACCAGACACTGCAGGGTGGAGAAACCATGTAGGGAATATGAGAACACACAACTATATACATTTCACAGCAGTGCTTTAGAAACGTATTGTACTCACACACACTTATGTATGTGCATAGAAAAAAAGGAGGGCTCCACTGCCAACATAGCGTTGCATCTGTGCGTCTGTATTATGTATTATGAATTGCAGGGTTTTTTTTTTTTTACTTTTAATGTTTAGTACGAGATCTAAAATACATTGTTATTTTATTTATATATTCATTTATATCTGTATTCATTTATTTGACATTTCTTTTTTCTCCAAAGTTGAATGTTGCCACTACTGTTTACACAGCTATAAACTACACTGGTTCATCCTGATGTTCTGATCAACTTTATTAAGTTTTTCAGTAAAAATCCGGTAAGAGTAACGTTTGAGCAGAATATAACATCACAGTCACTGTACTGCAGTCTACTCCAACGTAGACTGCAGTATGCTAGACATACTTTTATTAAACCCACATATAGAAAGCTCAGGTTGCTGACAGTGTTTTCAAAAGGCAGTCAGTGGAGCAAATTGCATTGATGTTGTCAGAACACAAAGCTGATGCTGACACAACACACCCAGTGGAGTCTCCCTGTAACAGTCATAAGACATAATGAAGAGTAATAATGAGTTACAGCAGGTGGTACAGACCCTCAGGTTGTCTAGAGTGGTGGTAGATGTGGATGTCAAATGGATAGATCAGGTTACTGATGACTGTGGTCTTGTTGATACCATTAGTCTTGTTGGCTCTGTAGATCCCCCATGGGTCTGTCCAGTAAATGTGATCCTCAAACACAGCAATAGACCAGATGTTCTCCTGACTCACAACTACAGACACACAGAATGCCAAATAAAAAGTCACTGTTGCAATATGCAAATGCTAGTATTTCCAAATACTGCTTTAACATAAATCAGTACAATAATGTGAATAACATGTGTAATAACTGTGTGTGTGTGTGTGTGGTGTGTTGTGTGTGTGTGTGTGGTGTGTGTGTGTGTGTGTGTGTGTGTGTGTGTGTGTGTGTGTGTGTGTGTGTGTGTGTGTGTGTGTGTGTGTGTGTGTGTGTGTGTGTGTGTGTGTGTGTGTGTGTAAACCTGTCTGTCTGTTGGTTCCATCCAGGTTGGCAAACTCAATATATTTATTATCGTTGGTCCAATAGATGTGATCATTGATGTAGTCTAACGTCAGGCCTGTGGGCTTCGAGATCTTCTCCTTCACGATGACTGTCCTGTCGGTGCCGTCCATCCCCATCCTTCCTATGTGGGGGTTGTTGTTGTTGTCACCCATGTCTGACCAGTACAAGTATCTGTCAGGGAGACACTGTGTCAGGTCACTATTCACAACTAATCACACATAGTGGGAATACAATATGACAGGCAGGACGGATGTAAAAAAAAAAAAAGAAAAAAGAAAAACACAACTAAATTGTTAATCACAGTAGTTTCTATGACAATGAATTATCCAGTTAAAAGTGTAAACAGCTCTATTCACAGGATGGTTGATAAATCCAGTGTTTGGTTCATGATGTCACCACAGTGTTCTTACCCGTAGCGTACATCCACAGCTATGGACCATGGCTGTCCAGGTCAGTGTTGAGCAGGACTGTTGGGTACGACCCGTTTAGTTTGGACACACCTATGGTGTGATGCACACTGTCACACCAATAGAGGTTTCCTCCTATCCAATCAACAGCCAGACCAGATGCTGTGATAGTCGCTGTGTTGTGAATGACCTGTTAATGAATACATGCACTCTGAATATACTCACCAGGAATTCATTTTACATTAGAGCAATGTGTCAAAGTATGGGCTGTATGGGAGGTGTGTGTTTGTGTGTGTGTGTGTGTGTGTGTGTGTGTGTGTGTGTGTGGTGTGTGTGTGGTGTGTGTGCGTGCGCGCGCGCACGCGCACATGTGTGTGGTGTGTGTGTGTGTGTGTGTGTGTGTGTGTGTGTGTGTTGTGTGTGTGTGTGTGTGTGTCTTTTAGAAGGTATGGGAATCAAGAGTAATTTAAATTATTATGTTATATATTATAATATTATTATTATATTACATATTTCCCCCTCAACACCACCTGCACAACAACACAATCTGTTTATTCAGCTCCTGAATGCAATTCATGAATTCAACACCAAATGCAATGATATAAAGTAAAAAGACTATCTCATCTTTTTCTGCTAGATATTCCACATTGTAGTTTATATTAAATAATTAAATTTAGATATCTAAATTTAATATCACCCCCCCCCCCCCCCCCCCCCCCCCCCCACACACACACACACACACACGCACCACATCTGCCCTCCCCAGCAATCTGCCCCCCCCACCCCCCACCAAGTATCCTTCATTCATCTTCATAGTTGTCGTTGTCACACTGACCTGGACGTCACTGCTGTTGATGTACATGACACTGATCATGGTGCTGTGTTAGGGGAGGGTTGTGTCAGCTCTATCCAGTAGATCTTCTGCTGCTGATAGTCAAAGTCCAGAGACCAGGCATACTTCAAGTCCTGTCACAGCACAGCAGTTGTGTTAGTATCAGACTGGAATACATTCCAGCATGTCAAAAGCAGTGTGTGTGTATAATATTGTATAGGATTACATAGGATGTGTTGTTATTATGTCCAATGGTTTTCACCTGTTTGATCACTGTGGAGCTGGAGCCATTCAAGCTGATCCTCATCAGGTTGTTGAAGTTGGCTAAGATGAGGAAGGGCTCCACCTCTGGAGAAAGGCAGACATTACACTTGACTTGGTTTATTTTTAGAAATATACACAAATAAACCCCAAAGCAAGACAGACAGACAGACAGACAGACAGACAGACAGACAGACAGACAGACAGACAGACAGACAGACAGACAGACAGACAGACAGACAGACAGACAGACAGTCTTACCTGTGGTATCATGTGATGGTGGTTTAGCCTGAAGAGCTGAGGAGAAAAACATAATGTAAATGAGCTTCAGTGTAACAACAGCTGGTATTGGTTGTGTTTGTGGTTTATCTGTTGACATACACCAGAAAGATGTCCTTTGGAAACAAAAATAAACACATAGCGCTGCTATTTTTGCCACAGGATGGAAATGAGTTCTACACTTTATATGGAAGAAAATGAAAATATCTGGTAAGCAATAGTTTGTTGTAAATTAACAGGTTGGCCGAGGCTCACATTTACTACAGAGCACCAACCTGGAAGAACAATGTGACCTGAAAGAGAACAGTGTTAACTATCATAACCATAGAGTAAGAAAATACAGAGACACAACTCTATGACAGCTCAGCTCAGCTTCCTGAAGCTTCAGTCTGACATTGTCCGCTGTCTGAGAGATTTCAAATGGGAGCGGATTAGAATCTCCTTCAACCAATCACACCATGCCTGCATCTGATGTCAAACCAGACGTTTGTTGTCAATCAAGTGTTAACATTTGTGTGAATAATAATGAATTCATGGACTGAGCAGGAGCAGCTGAACTCATAATAGAAACAGCATCAGTCAGTGATACACATCTCCAATCTTACATGTGTTGCTGATCGATGCACATTAAAACAACACTCATTATTGGGCTAAAATCAGCCATCCATGCACTTTTCCAGGTGATCACAAACGTGTGGTCCGGCGTGGACCCCCGGGGGTCCATCACAAGAGGGTTCCAGGGGGTCCCATGTAGCTAAATAACTCACAGATGTTTGACCATGATAAAATGTGGATCATAAAGTGATCAGCAAACATAATATCACAGCAGCTACAATGAAGACAGAGAGCCAAGGGATGATGGGATTATAATCTGTACAATCTACTCATCACAGCTCAAAGATACAACCTGTCACACATCTGTATAATCTACTCATCACAGCTCAAAGATACAACCTGTCACACATCTGTATAATCTACTCATCACAGCTCAAAGATACAACCTGTCACACATCTGTATAATCTACTCATCACAGCTCAAAGATACAACCTGTCACACATCTGTATAATCTACTCATCACAGCTCAAAGATACAACCTGTCACACATCTGTATAATCTACTCATCACAGCTCAAAGATACAACCTGTCACACATCTGTATAATCTACTCATCACAGCTCAAAGATACAACATGTCATGATGTCACACATCTGTATAATCTACTCATCACAGCTCAAAGATACAACCTGTCACACATCTGTATAATCTACTCATCACAGCTCAAAGATACAACCTGTCACACATCTGTATAATCTACTCATCACAGCTCAAAGATACAACATGTCACACAAGGACTACATTACGGGTCCATTTGGTAAGGGGGGCTCCAGGGAAAATATCCTGTGGCGTCATACCTATGACAGGCACCGTAAAATGCCCCCCAATCGATACAATTATTAAAAAATACTATTTTTAAACTAAAGAACATATTATATGTGAAAGTTCAATTCTAGAGTATAATGTATGTATCTATATGAAGCTTATTAGCCTGGGATCCTTTTAAAGCATGAACCTTAATGTCATGTCACCGTTGTTACAGCTGGACAGACATGGAGACTCCATCTAGTGAATAAACATTCTGTCAGAATCAGTGCTGCAAAGGAATATTCCATATTTGAAAGGATATTCGAATATTAAAATGTAAAGAATATTCAAATGTCATAATTTAAGGTTCAAATTTAAAATAAATAAAAATGCTAGTGCGAGTTCCCACAAGACTCTGGCCCACATAAATTAAAGCATTAAACAAAAATAGGCTTTTAGAATAATAATGAATCATTAATTTCATCTCGCAAGACTCAAGAGCATACCTGGGCATTATGCGGCCCTTTGGCTGACTCTGTCCGGCCCGGGGACCACCAGTGGTCCTTGAGAGAGTTCCAAGTTAAATATGGAAAGTTGGTTAACCAGATGTAACTCTGTATAAATGAAACCAAATGGACCCTTGCGGGTCCATTTGGTTTCATTTTTACACTCTCAAGAGTTAAAATATTCATCATTTGAATTAGCCCAAAGTCTACACATTCAATCAGAGAATGTAAGAGAATGGTCATTTTTGTTATGCTGTTTTGTTTCCCAAATCCAGCCTGGAATTGTGGACAAAAACAAAAGAAATCTTGAAGAAAGTTTTGGGATCCGTGGGGCTAAAATGTCATCAAATGGTGGTCCTCTGTGGCTCAAATACTGAATAAATAGTGAGCCCTGGTGTCAAAAGGGTTGGTCTTACTCTTACTTCTATGTTGAAATTAAATTTATATTCTGCAGCCTTTAGTTCAGCCTTTAGTCTTGGCCCTCCACAATAAAAGCCTTTAGTTCAGCCTTTAGTCTTGGCCCTCCACAATAAAAGCCTTTAGTTCAGCCTTTAGTCTTGGCCCTCCACAATAAAAGCCTTTAGTTCAGCCTTTAGTCTTGGCCCTCCACAATAAAAGCCTTTAGTTCAGCCTTTAGTCTTGGCCCTCCACAATAAAAGCCTTTAGTTCAGCCTTTAGTCTTGGCCCTCCACAATAAAAGCCTTTAGTTCAGCCTTTAGTCTTGGCCCTCCACAATATTTTATGTATCTCATTTGGCCCCTTGGGAAAAATAATTGCCCACCTCTGCTCAAGAGAGCTCATTTCTCAGCACCAACCGTGGACAATACAGAACTGGAGCAAATGAAACCAAATGGACCCTTGCGGGTCCATTTGGTTTCATTTTTACACTCTCAAGAGTTAAAATATTCATCATCTGATTTAGCACCACTTAATTACGAAGTTTACACTGTGTGGTTGGCAAAATCCAGCCTGGAATTGTGGACAAAACCAAAAGAAGTCTTTAATTTCAGGTCTTTGGTGTGAAAATGAAATCAAATGGTGGTCCGTGGCTCAAATGCTGAATAAATGGTGGTCCCTGGAGTCAAAAAGGATAAAAAAAACCCTGCACTACCACATGGTACAGCACAACACAGCAGAGACAGTGATGGTGAAAAAGACTAACTGTCTATGTGTCAGACACTTCACATATTAGAGCACGTCTGAAATACATTTCAGAGCTTAAAAGGGTACTCCACTTTCAAAAAAAACTTTTGTTCATTTTATGGTCTACTCAGCTTCATGTGAACACACCAGACAGTTTATAAGTTACTCCTTTCAGTATTTAGATATTTGATGTTCATTAATCTGCCGGAACGTCCTTCCTATACAAACCCATTATAACTTAAAACTCAATTTTAACCATGACAGATTATTCCAAAACAACCAATCTTTTTTCTGGTGACTGATATTGTCCTCCTAATACGTGAGGGGGCTGTGCAATTTCATTTACAGTTGTTATTTATTTTTAAAATATTGTTTTATTCATTTGGGTAGGCCTACCCAAAAATGGAGGTGGCTACATTTTCCAAAACAATATTTTAAAAATAAATGAAAACTGTAGATACAATTCCACAGCCCTCTCACATATTAGGAGGACAATATCAGTCACCAGAAAAAAGATGGGTTGTTTTGGAATAATCTGTCATGGTTAAAATGGAGTTTTAAGTTATACTGGGTTTGTATAGGAAGGACGTTCCGGCAGACTAATGAACATCAAATATCTAAATACTGAAAGGAGTAACTTATAAACTGTCTGGTGTGTTCACATGAGGCTGAGTAGACCATAAAATGACCAAAAGTTTTTTTGAAAGTGGAGTACCCCTTTAAATTGACAAGTAAATATGAAATAAATGCTTAAATATGTAGCTTGGTGTAATGCTAGAGACCCCAGAAGTTTTCTGCAAGGTGTGGCCAACCAGTCACAAACTAAGAGACACTGTTTTACTCTGTTACTGCAAAGACCCATATGGAAAATATTTTATATGCAAACTCTTGAAAGTTCCACCTTAAATATAAGACCAGAGTTAATATAAGATCCATACTATTTCTTTGTAAAGTGAAACCTATATAAAACATATATAATTTGGTGATTTATAAGAATTATATACAACATTCAAAGAGATATGAGATCAGTTGTAATTTTTTGTAAAGTGGAACATACTGTATATCATTTTGCAATTTATCGGAATAATATGACATGCAAAACAGACTTTCTTGTAAAATGGCTTGTATGAAAGATGCCACTTTCAAGAGTTCACATCTAAGTTTTCTCCATATGGGGAGACACATCGCACGCACGCACGCGCGCACACGCACACACACACACACACACACACACACACACACACACACACACACACACACACACACACACACACACACACACACACACACAGCTCAGCCAGATGTATGATAACGACAGATAAAGATAATGACAGAAATTGACTCCTGGCCCCCGCGACCCGACTACTGACAATCGGTTGAAGATGGAAACAAACACACACTCAAACTCTCAGTTCAACCAAGTCCACAACAAAATAGAACATTGTGTGCTCTCTCTATCTCTCTCGCACGCGCACGCGCACACACACACACACACACACACACACACACACACACACACACACACACACACACACACACACACACACACACACACACACACACACACACACACACACACACACACACACACACACACACACACACACACACACACACACACACACACACACACACACACACACACACACACACTCTCTCTCTCTAAAAAATGAGTGATAAATCATAGCCATAGAGTTTTATAAATCATAATAGTGAATGAATGTCTGTGCCAGGCAGAGTGTTATTGATGCTCATCATGTGAAAGTCTCTTAAGAGCCTCATGAAAGCAGACAAATGGTAAATGGTTCATTTATATAGAGCCTTCATCCAAGGTGCTTTACATAGCTTGTGCATCACATTCACCACATACACACACACACATTCATACAGTGATGGCAGTGGAAACCATGCAAGGTACCTACTAGCACATCAGGAGCAATTAGGGGTTCAGTGTCTTGCTCAAGGACACTTCGACACTAACTCTGGAGGAGCCTGGGATCAAACCGGCAACCTTGTGGTTACCATCCAGTGACTCTACCGCTGATCCACTGTCACCAAAGAGCCGCATGAGGCTTGTGAGCCTCATGGTTGGCCAGGCCTGCTCTATGTTGCATGTCAATTTATGTATTATTATTATTAATAATAATAATAATAATAATGAAATCAATGACAGCCGATCACTCAGACCCCCCTCCCCTCCCCTCCCCCCATCACCTGGATGTCGGCTGAGAATTAAGTAGGACATCACCTTTTTCTTTCTTTCTAAATTTTAATTCTGTTTAGAATTACCGAATCCGGTGCATTTTTTTTTTTGGAAAATATATTTATTCTAGATTAATTTAAACCAATTATACCGGTAATTAAAATGGGCGAACAATAGACTGAGACACACACACACACACACACACACACACACACACACACACACACACACACACACACACACACACACACACACACACACACACACACACACACACACACACACACACACACACACACACACACACACACACACACACACACACACACACACACACACACAGTGCATGTAAGTCATGGTTCTCTCATAGTGGCTCCACCCTCACCTCCTGGCTGAATGACATAAAAACCTGGATCAGGGATCCATTTGAAACCAAATGGACCCTTGCGGGTCCATTTGGTTTCATTTTTACACTCTCAAGAGTTAAAATTCATCATCTTAATTAGCCCAGGTCTACACAACTAGAGAATGTAGAAAATTAAGGTCATTTTGATGTGTATGTTAATTTGCCTGTTTTGTTTCCCCAAATCCAGCCTGGAATTGTGGATATCTAGAAAGCAGGGAAAGACACAGAGGCAGAGTGCAATGACTGCCTTCAAGACAAATTTATCTTGTGTTGTGTTATAGTGCACTGAGTTGCACACTTGCCCGATCGGGTACCCAGGTAGCAGTCTTCACTTTTTTTTTTACTTGCCCCGGGTGTTAGTGTCAATCCCTGTGGATGCAAGCCAACTTTCTCAAACTCAACTGCAATAAGTCGGAGCTGACACCCTCACCTGCTCCCATCATAACAATAAGTCAGAGCTGACACCCTCACCTGCTCCCATCATAACAATAAGTCAGAGCTGACACCCTCACCTGCTCCCATCATAACAATAAGTCAGAGCTGACACCCTCACCCTCTCCCATCATAACTTCTCCCTCACTATTCATGGTTCCACTGTTACCCCTTCCAGTGGCGTCGAAAAAATTAACTCAAAGTGCACCAGATTGAAGCATTTTAAAGGGGAATTCCACCCATTGTCAACATTCTAATATGTCATTAGTATACCTTAGAGGTGCTGGGTGGAGATGACCAAAACGTTTCCCCCCCATTCTGTGATTCCTAGAAATGGAGGTCTGAAGAAAACCACTAACATGGTGAAACATCTTGATGACATCATCAAGATGTATTTTCACCATGTTGATTGATTTCTTTAGACGCTTCTTTTTTCTGAGAGCGTACAAATGGAACCAAATGAACCTGTTAGGGTTCATTTGGTTGCATTTGTACGCTCTCAGAAAAAATGAAAATGGCTGAAATTCCTTTTTAACGCCGCCGGGAAAGGGGGGGGGGCATGTGGAAAAGCTTTGCAGGGGGCCCAGAATTGCTAGCTACGCCCCTGACCCCTTCGACCCAAGTCCGCGACCTCGGGGTCATCTTTGACCCCAGCCTCTCTTTCCAGCCCCACGCGTCAACCAGATCACCAAAACTGCATTTTTCCACCTCCGCAACATCGCCCGCCTCCGCCCCATGCCATCACACACCGCCGCCGAAACGCTGGTTCACGCCTTCATTACATCCAGAAACGCTGGTTCACGCCTTCATTACATCCAGAAACGCTGGTTCACGCCTTCATTACATCCAGAAACGCTGGTTCACGCCTTCATTACATCCAGAAACGCTGGTTCACGCCTTCATTACATCCAGAAACGCTGGTTCACGCCTTCATTACATCCAGAAACGCTGGTTCACGCCTTCATTACATCCAGAAACGCTGGTTCACGCCTTCATTACATCCAGAAACGCTGGTTCACGCCTTCATCACATCCAGACTGGACTACTGCAACAGCCTCCTGTACGGCCTCACTCACCACCAACACTCTCAAAAAGCTCCAGTACATCCAAAACTCTGCTGGCCGTTTGCTCACAAGAACCAGATCCACACCCATCCTCTGTGACTTGCACTGGCTTCCCGTCAAACAGGGGCGGATTGGCACATATTTTCCCACCGGGACAAGTTCGCCTTTGCCAGGCCACCCTGGGGTGGCAGCCAACCAGATGTAACTCTTTGAGAGCGTAATTTTTTTTTACACCCTCAAGAGTTAAAATATTCATCATGTGAATTAGCCCAACTTAGTCTACACAACTAGAGAATGTAGATTAAGATTAATAGTCATTTTGATCTGTATGTTCCAGGCGAGCATCTAGAGCATTCTAGTGCATTTTGGAAATGCCACTACAAGTGCATTTTGGATCTTGGCAGTTGGCAACACTGCCTCCAGCAGCGCCAGCGCCCTGGAGCACAGGAGTGAACGGGAATATGGCAACTCTCCTACTTGAAGGCTCTGGTGTAGGACACCTTTTCTTTTTTGAAGGATAGAAACACTAGTTTGCCTGGCCTGGGCCTGGTGCCCTGGCCTGCCCTGGACTTCAATAACCAGGCCCCCATCTATCTCTCTGAACTCATCCAACGCCATGCCCCCGCCCGTTCCCTCCGGTCAAGCACTGCCAACTTACTCACTATCCACAAGTCCAACAAAGGAACCTGGGGTGACAGAGCCTTCACAGTGCCCCCCCCCCCGCCCCCTCACTGTGGAATGCTCTCCCAGCCGAAATCAGAGCTGCATCCACCTTTGAAATGTTGAAAAGCACACTGAAAACCTTCCTCTTCACACTTGCTTTTCCCCCATAGCTCTCCACCTCACACCCCCAACGTTTCACACCAACCTGCTTCTAGTTTTAAACCTTTTTAACCTTTTATCTTGCTTACTTCTCTAATAAAGTTATGTGTGTTGTTTTGTTCTTTGTTCTGTAAAGCGACTTTGGGTACCTAGAAAAGCGCTATATAAATGGTATGTATTATTATTATCATTATTATGAGAAGAAATATAATCGAAATTGAGGTTTCAAAATTTGGACAATGAAAAAATCTAAAATCTACATTTACGGTTGAACTGTGTCACCCTGGCTGCCTCACAGCCAGAACCATAAAAAGTGTTCTGTTGAATGAGAAAAAAAAATGTGTTCTACTGTTTACTAGAAGAAAAGGCAGTCCAAGGGGGGGGGGGGGTCTTCATTAAAAGAAAGAAAAGTGAGGTTTGCACTTTATCCATCATCTTTGTTCAGATAGAACCAGCCTATTCTCTGTTGGACTGAGGAGAATCAAATAAAACATATTTAATTTAAAATAAATAATTGTCTCCTTTTCTTTGTAGTTTTAGCTCAGAGAAATTCGAAATTGAAAATCGAAATTGAGGTTTCAGAGAAAAAAAAAGTGAGGTTTTATTTTAAAATGGTGAAGCCCTACAGCAGGGGTTTTCAACCTTTTTGACACCAGGGACCACCGTTCATTCAGCATTTGAGCCACGGACCACCATTTGTTTACATTTTCACCCCAAAGACCTAAAACTAAAGAATTATTTTGGTTCTGTCCACAATTCCTGGCTTGATTTTGCAAACAAAACAGTGTAGAGTTCTTAACTAAGTGGTGCTAATTCAGACGATGAATATTTTTAACTCTCAGGAGTTACATCTGGTTAACCAGCTTTCCATCATTTAGCCTGCATGGGGACCACCTGGAACCCTCTCAAGGACCACTGGTGGTCCCCCGGACCACCCGTTGAAAACCCCTGCCCTACAGTGTCATTTCACATCCACATCAGCCAACAAGTGTCATCCAAGCAGAGTGATTACCTGAGCTCCAGAGCAGGAGGAACACTATCACTGTCTTATCCATGTCTGGATTCTCTCACACTGGACTCTCAACTGGAACTTCAGCGTTCTGCAGCGACTGCTTCTGGTTGGGATTCTGCTCAACACTCTCTGTCGTCTGTGTGTTTTATCAGTGACATGTCAGCTCCTCATACAGTATCTCTTCATCATCATCATCACGTGGTTAAATTCACACCTTTCTTGTTTACAGGAAGCTAAAGTTCCTCCCCATAATGTCACATACATATGCAAACTCTTGCATAATAATAATATGACTTGCATGCAAGTGGCACCTTTCATAAAAGCCACTTCACGGAAAATGCTATGGATCTGTTATATATAATTCTTAGAAATTCTTAAAAATTATATAGGTCTCAATTTGCAATAAATAAAAAATGTGGATCTTATGTTGACTTTATTCTCTTATATGAGGATTGTATGCAAGGTGTCACTGTAGTGTCTGGAGCAGGGCTGGGCCAAATGAGATACATAAAATATTGTGGAGGACCAAGACTAAAGGCTTTTATTGTGGAGGGCCAAGACTAAAGGCTGAACTTAAGTCTGCGGAATATAAATTTAATTTCAACATAGAAGTAAGAGTAAGACCAACCCTTTTGACACCAGGGCTCACTATTTGAGCCACGGAGGACCACCATTTGATGACATTCTAGCCCCACAGATCCCAAACCTTTCTTCAAGATTTCTTTTGTTTTTGTCCACAATTCCAGGCCGGATTTGGGAAACAAAACAGGATAACAAAAATGACCATTCTCTGATTGAATGTGTAGAATTTGGGGCTAATTCAAATGATGAATATTTTAACTCTTGAGAGTGTAAAAATGAAACCAAATGGACTTGCAAGGGTCCATTTGGTTTCATTTATACACTCTCAAAGAGTTACATCTGGTTAACCAACTTTCCATGTTTAACTTGGAACTCTCTCAAGGACCACTGGTGGTCCCCGGGCCGGTCAGAGTCAGCCAAAGGGTCACATTTGGCCCCCGGGCCGCATAATGCCCAGGTATGATCTGGAGGAACCCACATCATGTCACAGTATGGTAGAACATTCACATTATGTATGATGCTTTTGTATTTGTGCACAAGTAACGACTTTGTGTGTGAAAGATAGTAAGATTGATAGGCGTGTTTCTGCAGTGGCCTTTGCCATAGGGTAAATAACTCAGGAACCAGGAATAATAATAATAATAATAATGGATTGCATTTTTATAGCGCTTTTCCAAGTGCTCAAAGCACTTTACAACGGTCCATTCATTCATACATTGGGAAGTAGAGCGGCGAACAGTCGACACTCAGCGTCCTAAACTTCACACATTCACACATCAAGAAAAGTAGAAGATTAATGATCATTTTGATCTGTACGTTTGACTGTTTTGTTCCCCAAATCCGTGCTGGAATTGCGGACGAAAAAAAAATCTTTTAGTTTTGGGGTCTGTGGGGCTAAAATGTCATCAAATGGTGGTCTGTGGCTTAAATTCTGAATAAATGGTGGGCCCTGGTATCAAAAAGGTTGAAAACCACTGGGTTAGACTCAAATACATAGCCTGGCTAATAAGCCAAACCTAGAGTTCTCAACGGGCCTGAAAATTGAGGCCCGGCCCTAACTGGGCCCTAACTGATCAGGCCCAAAGCCCGGCCCGGCCCGGCCCGACCAATTAGCATAGTTTTTAGGCCCGACCCGGCCCTACAATGTCAGGTCGGGTCGGGCCTGGTCGGGTTTGGGTAGAATTTGAGCAATCTACACAGAGTAAAAGTGAAAATACCAATCAGCACCATCTTCATAAGAGGTAAATACACAGACAGACAGAACAGAACTATTATTTTTATCATAATAAAATAATTCAATTGCTTTTTTCATGGAGCCCTAGGCCCGACCCGGCCCTACTGATCTGCATACATTTTAGGCCCGAGCCGACCCTAAAATGTCGGGTCGGGCCTGGTCGGGTTCGGGCAGAGTTTGAGAACTCTAGCCAAACCTGACTTGGCATCGGCAATAATAATAATAATATAAAAACGTCACGATTTGACTATGAGTCTTGACTTATTAGCCAGGCTAATAATCAGCTGATCAAATCATCTCTGAGCATGAGTTTGAACTACTTGCGAGTGCATCCTGCAGAAAGCATGCTATGCATTACAGCCAATGAGACTAGCACATAAACTGCTGCTGCTTCTCACAGATCTGTATAATCAGATATAATATGACACCTCTGCTCACACACACACAGATAAGAGTAGAGACAGATAATTATCTTATGAAACTCAAGGTGCAACATCCTCTCTCAGCAAACATTTCTTCCTGTGATGTGAGCCTGTATTCCTGCATGCAGCAGCTGCACAACAAAAACTCCTGTAGTGTGAAATACACCACTATCTGTTCACTCACCCACATCTTTAAAACTCCTCTACAGTCTGTAGGAGCCGTAAGAGGTTGCAGGTTTGATTCCCAGGCCAAGTACACCATTAGAATAACTCTGTACATACACAGACTCATAATGCATCTACAAGCTGATGTATAGAAAACACAACATTGTGTTCTGCTCAGCGTCTGTTTGTAGATCTTACAGAGAAGCAGGAGTTTCTTAGCAAGGCTCAGGATTACCATCAGATTCAAGGCTTCAGGCCTGCAGTTTGTCCTCATTAATCAAAGATGTACATCCTGCTCTGCTCTCACATCCTCTGCCCTTTACACCCACACACAACATACATACAGCTCTGCTTAACTAGCCTAACTGAATGTTCCATCAATGTCTTTATGAGATGAGATGAGATGAGATAAACTTTATTAACCTCTGAAACGCTACAACAGCATGTGCAACAGTCATCTCTGGAATGGAAAAAACAACTGCCCTAACTAACTGACCAAAGATTTGGTAAGGGATTCCACCCGGGGGAATGATATTCATCATGTGAATTAGCCCAACTTAGTCTACACAACTAGAGAATGTAGATTAAGATTAATGGTCATTTTGATCTGTATGTTCCAGGCGAGCATCTAACGCATTCTAGTGCATTTTGGAAGTGCCACTAGTGCATTTTGGATCTTGGCATTTGGCAACACTGCCTCCAGCAGCGCCAGCGCCCTGGCGCACAGGAGTGAACGGGAATATGGCAACTCTCCCACTTCTATCCTTCTTTTTTGAAGGATATAAACACTACTTTGCCTGGCCTTGGCCTGGCGCCCTGCATGGCCTGCCCTAAAAAACCCTGTCCAGGCCACTAGGTGGCACAGGCCACCGGGAAAACTTCCTGTACTCCAGATGGCCAATCCGCCCCTGATTCCACCTATTTGTATTGGTTGATATTCTGAAGATCTGACTAGCCTTGGATTTCCTTGATCTGGACACAATCAAGACGTCACTAATTGTCTCAGTTCTGACTGTGCTTGCTGGCTATCGCCATGGGGAATAACAGTTACAACAAACCCTGTGTTTGTGGAAAAGAGCTGATCACACAACACACAACATTGGTGTCTTCATACAGTACATGCTGCCAAGGCTTTAGTCAACTTTTCAAAGATCATTATACTGAGAGACTGAGCTGAATAATAGTTGTTTTTCCTCTTCTGATCTGGGCTCAGTCGTGTTCGGTCGTGTGGAGCAGTGTGTTTGTTTTTTCACGGTGGGTTTGGGGGACAAATGCAAAATGTTTACACACAAGTTGACACAAAACCAAGGTATATATTGCAAGAGCAAGAGCTCACAGTAAAACTCATCCACCCTACAGCTGATCTTCTTCCACACAGGGAGGAAAACAGCAGGGGAAAGTTTACTGAGATGCACTTTGACACGTCAGTGCTGTGATGACTTTACACTGCATCTAACACACACACACACACACACACACACACACACACACACACACACACACACACACACACACACACACACACACACACACACACACACACACACACACACACACACACACACACACACACACACAGGTTCTTATCAGTGTGACTGACCATGTCTGGAAACCTGCGCTGTCCATTATCACTGATCTCATCTTTATATTAGATTAAATATCTTATCACACCATGATGCTATTCTCCTCACTGACATTAATACACTAGATCAGCACTGGCTAGAGTGCAAACTTGTGCATGGCCCACTTGTGCGTGAGCAGAGCAAGCGAGCAGAGAGCAAGACTACCCTGACACTTCCAGGAGATGAAACTGCATGCATTCAAAACTGATTGCATTATTAAAGGGATAGTCTGGATTATTTTTAAATTAAGCTGCATGAAATACTTGCCATTAATATAGTGGTGTCAACTGTATTAAGTGATTTCCAGAGTCCCATGGTGGGAGTTCTGCTCTGGTTTTGGTGAAATATGAAGTAGTTCTGGTCATTTTTCATCAAAAAAACAAAAACAAAAACAAAAACAACTTGCTTTATGTTGTTGACCTATTTCTAAAATATTAGCACATCCTTCGTTCATTTTGACTCCTCTATCACAGGGAACTATGTATTTTGTGTCAATCAATCAATCAATCAATCAATCAATCAATCAATCAATCAATCAATCAATCAATCAATCAATCAATCAATCAATCAATCAATCAATCAATCAAACTTTATTACAGACGCATGGTCCATAGACATGTAAAAAATATCACTATGTCCCAAAAAGTAGTTCCATGTGATAGAGGAGTCAAAATGAAGGAAGGAGGTCCTAATATTTTAGAAATAATTCAACAAAACAAATGATGTTAGTTTTGTGGATTAATTTACTTTTACTGCGTGGCCCCAGGGACCCCCAGGGACCCCCAGGGACCCCCAGGGACCCCCAGGGACCCCCACAAAATGACCACAACTACTTAATACTGACCAGACCCAGAGCAGAACTCCCACCATGGGACTCTGGACATTAATACAGTTAAACCACTATATTAATGGACAGCATTTCATACAACTCTCCCTTTAAAGCTCAGTTTCCTGCTCTATGATCTCCTTATAGTAAAATGAGAAAGTAAAACAATGAGTTCCATTCATGGTGTGAGCAGTGTATAACAGAGGGCCAGTCCTAATAACTAATTAAATATCATCCTGTGGGCCCAACATCATTCATTTACAGGCCTGATTTGGACCCCGGCCTCCAGTTTGACATTCTGTGGTCTAAAGTGTCTGTACTCAACCAGTGGCCATTCAGATTCCCTTTTTTAGCCCTTTGATTCTGTAACCTATTGTCACCCATGTGTCAATTAGCTACTGTGATACTGCAGAAAACAATTTATGGAAAGAGAGAGAGGATTATCTGGAGTAAGAATAAATGTGCATTCCTGTTGAACATAGGCTGCTATTATGCTGTACCTTGTCTCCCCCTAGTGACCGCATATGGACACACCACGCTCCATCACTACTAACTAGTGGAATCAGAGTCACTGAGTAGAAGAGTTACGGCATTCATAGGCGGGCCAGCGGCCTTACCTATATTTAAACCCTTTTAATTGAAAGGCACACCGAGCATCCCCAGGGCCAACGAGAGAGAGAGGGAGGGAGAGAGAGAGAGAGAGAGAGAGAGAGAGACAGAGAGAGAGAGAGAGAGACAGAGAGAGAGAGAGAGAGAGAGAGAGAGAGAGAGAGAGAGAGAGAGAGAGAGAGAGAGAGAGAGAGAGAGACAGAGAGAGAGAGAGACAGAGAGAGAGAGAGAGAGAGAGAGAGACAGAGAGACAGACAGAGAGAGAGACAGAGAGAGAGAGAGACAGAGAGAGAGAGAGAGACAGAGACAGAGACAGAGACAGAGACAGAGAGAGAGAGACAGAGAGACAGACAGAGAGAGAGACAGAGAGAGAGAGAGACAGAGAGAGAGACAGAGACAGAGACAGAGACAGAGACAGAGACAGAGACAGAGAGAGAGAGAGAGACAGAGAGAGAGAGAGAGAGAGAGAGAGAGAGAGAGAGAGAGAGAGAGAGAGAGAGAGAGAGCAGTAGGTGCAGGCTGGCTCCTGTGGCAACACAGGCAGGTTATTAAAAGGAACAAAAAGGTTGACTAACCTCCAGTAGTCTCCTCCATTTTAACTGTGATTTCTGGGACGTGTGAGGCGATGTCTTCATCCTGTTCACTTTTCACTGCTGCAGACGTTGGACCATCAGCCTCCTCTGGTCTTTGAAGGATCTCCTTGTGTTCCTCTGGTTCCTCCTGGAGCAGACTGGAGATCCTCTCCTGTCCAGGAGAATCCTCCTCTTTACACACAGCCATGTGGAGGATGTCTAGAGACAGAACAATAACATCATGAGTCAACAATGGATTCCTAAAACATAAAGACATCCTTAGGAGCTTTACAGACGCTTGTCTTGTCACGTTCTGTCTGATAGTTCATGAAAATGTTCAGAGGTAATGTATTATTAAATCACAACATAACAACCTAAATGGCATATTAACAACAATGACAGTAGTTGTAGGTCCTATATTCACCTATCTATCCTACAAAGGTTTAATTCCCATCAATGGACAATTTTCTCATTGTGCCTTTTATACACTTAAAATAAATAAAAGTATGTTATAATAATACATATACATGTTATAAATCTAGAGAATTACAATACAATTCATGCACAACTACAGCAAATCTGAAAAGCTGATTGGACACATTAGTTAGGAATACACTTGTTTACAATAGTGGCCAACTTGTTTATTTCTTTAGGATATTCAAATATGTAAAAAAAAATAATTATTATTTCAGTAAAGTCAGAAGCAGCAAATCATGGAGTTAAAATCATAACGGAGGTAAAGAGGGAAAAGAGAAATGTACAGAGGGAGTGGGTGGGTGGGGGGGTTATATATACATTTGGACAGGTACATGGGTATTTTGGTGAAGTGGTCCTAATGAGAGATCAGTTTGGGAGGGGAGGGGGACCTCAGGGTGAAATGTAGAACAGGCAGCATCTATGACAAAAATCAAGTGCTATATATTATGATGTCACAAGGATCAAGGTAGATGGATGCCCAATGTGTTTTGATGTGGAATTCTCCTTGAACATGGACACCTGTGGTTGTACATTTTATAACAAGCAAAGCAGGAATAAAGAGAAATACTATTCCTGTTCCATTTTAACAGAGCAGTCAGTGATTTGGGAAAACCCTCTGGTCCAAACTGGTAACAAGATGTGCACGTGCACACACTCTACAGTGAGGGGAAGTGCAACAGGCCATCAGCACATACACCAACGCCCACGCCCAAATGATCCTGATTGGAGGAAGGCCCCTCTCATCCTGATTGGACGAAAGGCTTTTCTCCCAAAGCCAAACTGAAACTAGGGTTTGTTTGTTTTTGACCCCAGGGGCTCACTGGGGACAGGAGGAACTCCTTATATGGTCACCACACGCAATAGTAGTGAGGATTAGACCCAAAAAGTGAATTAGCCCAAGAAAAGTGAATTATTAAACACAAAGTGAATCACAGTTCATCTTACCTGCTGTGTTTCACCGACTGAACTAAGAACAACACACTTTTACTGTAGACTTTAGCCAGGGAAGGATTATCCAACGGGCACGTTGGGCCCAGGCCCAGGGGCCCCTGAGCTAAGGGGGCCCATGAGCTTGAGTGTCCGTGTGATTGCAAAGAGGCTCAAGCTCAGGGCCCACCTAAAAAAGGGTAAAAGTGAATAATAGTTGTGCACACAGTCCATTAACAATGGGTTTACTAGTTTTGTGTCATTAAAATAGCCTCAATAGTCCTAATCCTCTGGTGTAGGGGGGCCCTTTGGCTGGTGGCGGCCCAGGGGCCCTTAATTTCATAATCCACCTATGCCTACTATAGTGTTTGGAATAATCTTGAAGAGGACACTTTAAGCTTTCATTTAAGCCCTGTGTATGTTGGACAAGTACAATCATTGTACTTGCCATACAAAGTAAAACAAATCATTTTTACACAGTATACTATTTGCCTGAATCATTTGCTTTCTTTTACTTCTATGCCATCAGAAAACACAATATTTGGAATACTGGTATCACTCTGAGGTAGGGTTTAATATTTTTCCCGAATTTGGCCAATTTTACATACCGGGAATTTGCTGACGATTTCCCGGCCCTCTCGGGAATTCCTGTAAAAAAGAGAGAGAGAGAAGGATAAGATAGGCTACTTAAAACGTCCCCCTGAAATGCAATGCAATTATATTTTGATACTTAATATTCTCAATTGAATAGTGATATTTTATTGTTTTTAACGTTTCATTTTACCAAAATGTGAACATTATCCAATACAAATATTAACAACGTAGCACGCAAAACACTTATTAGGCTATTGTAGGCTATCATTATTATTGGTTGGTGATCTCGGAGAGAGAGAGAGACCTAGCTTTAGTGTCTTCAAGCTGACAACGCGTCTAATGTGGTCTTGTTCTGTAGACCTACATCGCATAAGGATATCTGCAATTAAGAAGATAGGATGATTGAGGCTTGATGGTCAAATATTTGTTGTGGCCATTTAATAATATTGATTACCCTGCATGTCCAGCTCATCAATGTAAAGTGCAAACTGGAGCGTTATCGACTACACAAGTTATAGTCTACACCAGGGGGTTTCAACAGGTGGTCCGGGGACCACCAGTGGTCCTTGAGAAGGTTCCAGGTGGTCCCCAGGATGGAAAGTTGGTTGACCAGATGTAACTCTTGAGAATGTAATTGTAAATATGAAACAAATGGACCCGCTTGGTTTCATTCATTGTTACACTCAGTTAAAATATTCATCATCGGAATTAGCACCACTTAATTAAGAAGATTACACTGTTTTGCTGGCAAAAAATACAGCCTGGAATTGTGGACAAAACCAAAATAATTCTTTAATTTTAGGTCTTTGGTGTGAAAATGTAATCAAATGGTGGTCCGTGGCTCAAATGATGAATAAATGGTGGTCCCTGGAGTCAAAAAGGTTGAAAACCCCTGGCCTACACACTAACTTATTTTGTTTAGGGAGGCAGTGAGAGAGAGAGAGCATTGTGCTGCAGTCTGGGCTTGCCAGAGTCAGCGCGTGCATGCGACCAGTCAGAGTGCATGCGACCAGTGAGAGCGTGCATGCGATCCTGAGAGCGTGCATGCGTTCAGTCAGAGCTTTGAGTCAGGCGCGTGCATGCGACCAGGCAGAATGCATGCGATCAGTCAGAGCTATGAGTGAGAGCGTGCATGCGACCAGTGAGAGCGTGCATGCGATCATGAGAGCGTGCATGCGACCAGTCAGAGCTATGAGTCAGGCGCGTGCATGCGACCAGGCAGAATGCATGCGATCAGTCAGAGCTATGAGTGAGAGCGTGCATGCGATCAGTCAGAGCTATGAGTGAGAGCGTGCATGCGACCAGTGAGAGCGTGCATGCGATCAGTCAGGGCACGTTCGGAAATACCACAGCGGAGCGCACTCGCCTATTAGTTTGAATTGCTCAGTGTAGGCCTACTCAGTGCGCAATAGAATGCATGCGATCAGTCAGAGCTATGAGTCAGCGCGTGCATGCGACCAGTCAGAATGCATGCGATCGGTGAGAGCGTGCATGCGATCATGAGAGCGTGCATGCGTTCAGTCAGAGCTATGTGTGAGAGCGTGCATGCGATCAGTGAGAGCGTGCATGCGATCAGTCAGAGCTATGAGTGAGAGCGTGCATGCAGTCAGTCAGAGCTATGAGTGAGAGCGTGCATGCGATCAGTCAGAGTGCATGCGATCAGTCAGAGCTATGAGTGAGAGCGTGCATGCGATCAGTCAGAGCTATGAGTGAGAGCGTGCATGCGATCAGTCAGAGTGCATGCGATCAGTCAGAGCTATGAGTGAGAGCGTGCATGCGGTCAGTGAGAGCGTGCATGCGATCAGTGAGAGCGTGCATGCGGTCAGTCAGAGCTATGAGTGAGAGCGTGCATGCGATCAGTCAGAGCTATGTGTGAGAGCGTGCATGCGATCAGTGAGAGCGTGCATGCGACCAGTCAGCGCGTGCATGCGGTCTGGGAGAAAGGTGGAGGAACGGAGCGTTTTCACCACTTTTTTTTCCAAATCGATCAACTTCACGCAAATCCTGTGAATGCAAAACAATATCTATGGCTTCTAAATGAGGAGTCATTTTTATTCATGACACTGAAAACACAGAGATAGATCATCTCTGTGATCTATCTCTGTAATTATTGCAATTATTGCTTTTCTCACAGCCTAAGCAAAATGGACTTTGTTTTACCTTATCTTTACGTTGTTTCACATTGCTGAGTCAGTGCTCGTGTGTACATACAGGGGAAAACAAAAAGTTGTAGAACAGAGGAAAATAAACTCTCACAGAGTCGATAGTCTATAGCAGGGGTTTTCAGCAGGTGGTCCAGTCTTTAGCGTCAGCTAGAATCCATTGTGTTTACATTACTTTTACTTCCCAGAGCCAAGGTCTCATGAAAGTATCCTAATCTATCAAATAGGTCCTGGCCTGTCCACTTTCACCACATTCCAGTAGTAATAGTAGAACTGTTTGCTTTATCTTCCTGCTCTGGTCGTTTACTTGAAGGATTTCAAACATCGGAGCTCCAGCAGGTGAACACACGTTGGACAGCTTCTGCGCATGTGCAGTTGTTCACTAGCTCTGTTGGACAGTGTTGCCAACTGCCAAAATCCAAAATGCACTATAATGCTCTAGATGCTCGCCTGGAAGGGAATATGACCATTAAATGACCATTAATCTTCTACATTCTCTAGTTGTGTAGACTTGGGCACATTCACATGATGAATATTTTAACTCTTGAGAGTGTAAAAATGAAACCAAATGGACCCGTAAGGGTCCATTTGGTTTCATTTTTACGCTCTCAAAGAGTTACATCTGGTTAAACAACTATCCATCATTTAGCCTGGGGACCACTGGTTAAAAACCACTGTCATAGGAGGAGAAATGGTGAAAAATGAGGGCTTTATGTCTGGCGCCTGTAATTTCCCCCCCAACTCACCAGCCAAAAAGCACTAGATTTTCCGCCAGGAGTTTTTCACTCATTTTGGCGCTAGGGGTAGGGGGGACTGAAAAAGCGCTACATATAGCGACAAATGCGCCAAGTTGGCAACACTGCAGTTGGACTCTGAAGGGATACATGCAGACTCGGCCCAAATAATACTCGGACCAACCGAAATGTCAAGACATTGAGGGGTCAGAAAACTGTTGCTGCCTGAAAGAGGGACGAAAAGAGGGACTATTTCCAATATTTTCCTGAGTGTGTACAAATGTGA
Source organism: Benthosema pterotum (assembly GCA_039105355.1). NCBI lineage: Eukaryota > Metazoa > Chordata > Actinopteri > Myctophiformes > Myctophidae > Benthosema > Benthosema pterotum. The sequence goes on along the minus strand of CM076975.1, from coordinate 49,327,489 downwards.
ACCAAATGGACCCGAGCGGCTCCATTTGATTCCATTTGTAAAATAACAATAATAATAAAAAGTTCCTAAAAGAAAATTCATTAACACGGTGAAACATAACTTGATAGAGCCGCCATTGGACTGATCCCATGAAGTGAAAGGAGTTTGCGACAGCGTAACTCTGTCTATACTCAGGGCAGAGTATTATTTGGGCCGAGCCCTCCTGTTACCCTCTGAAGCACGTCCTCTAGAAGAGTTGCGACATTGAGGGGTCAGAAAAACTGCATTGGAGTCTAAGGGCGCAGGGCCGCGGGCACATAGACTTCAACGCATTCCGTAATCGGTTGTCCCTGTTTTGTCCCCATTCTCAATAGAAGTTTATGTGGAGGTGGAGGAAGAGCCGCCATTGAACCGACTCTATGAAGTGAACGGAGTTTGCGTCTGGAGCGTACATACCATAAACGGTCACTAGGGGGATCTATGGTGCCGTGTAATATTCTACAGAATAGCAGCAACATTATAAATCCTAGTGCCTTTATCAAAGGCGCTTTACAGAGATTGTGCATCACATTCAATCATTCACCCATTCACACACACACATTCACCCTTGTACCTGTCCAAATACTTCCTTAATGTCAATGAGGTCAACTCCCACAACACCAGAGGGAGTGCTACTAACCATGTCCAACCCAGATTTGGCACAAACAAGGGTCTTAATTCCTTCCGCTCGCTCATATGCCACCAAAATGTGGAATGCCCTACCAACAGTCATAAAGGCATGTGAATCCCTTGACTCCTTCAAAACCGCTCTCAAAGGGCACCTACAGATGGCTGCAATTCGAAACTGGCCTCTGTGAAACAAAAATGTATATAAAATCCCCCCACCCACCCGCCTCTCCTCATTGTACATTTCTCTTTTCCCTTTTTATCCCCACTATGATTTATTATTACTTTATTACTCCATGATTTGCTGCTTCTGATTTTACTGAACATCAGTAGTTGTTTTGTATGTACGGTATTTGAATGCCTTAATGAAATGAACAAGTTGTGCCACTATTGTAAACAAGTGTATGCTTAACTAGTGTGTCCAATCAGCTTTTTCAGATTTGATGCAGTTGTACTTGAATTGTACTGTAATTCTCCAAGCTGCTATCAGTTTTGTAGCAGTGTGTACTTCACTTGTACTGTAACTATCATCTCTGTTAATACAAAAATTAATTCATTCATACAACCCCAATTCCGTTGAAGTTGGGACGTTGTGTAAAATGTAAATAAAAACAGAATGCATTGATTTGCAAATCGTTTTCAACCTCTATTCAGTTGAATACACCACAAAGACAATATATTTAATGTTCAAACTGATAAACTTTATTGTTTTTTGAAATTATACAATCTTTTGTAAATTGATCCCTGCAACACGTACCAAAAAAGTTGGGACGGGGGCAACAAAAGACTGGGAAAGGTCATGAATGCACAAAAAACGCCTGTTTGGAACATTCCACAGGTAAACAGGTTAATCTTAAACAGTTTAATATCGTGATTGGGTATAACAGGACCATCCCAGTCGTTCACAATCAAAGATGGGGCGAGGTTCACCACTTTGTGAACAATTCTGTGAGAAAATCATCCAACGGTTTAAAAACAATGTTTCTCAACATTCAATTGCAAGGAATTTGGTGATTTCATCATCTACAGTCCATAATATAATCAAAACGTTCAAAGAATCTGAAGAACTTGCTATACTAAAGCGACAAGGCTGAAAACCAACACAGAATACTTGTGACCTTTGATCCCTCAGGTGGCTCTGCGTTAAAAACTGACATCATTGTGTAAAGGATATTACTGTGAGGACTCAGGAACACTCAGAAAACCATTGTCAGTTTACATAATTTGTCGCTACACCTGCGATTGCAAGTTAAAACTCTACCATGCAAAGCAAAGCCATACATCAGAAAGGTTGGTTTGAAAAAACAACCAGAAAAACAACCAGAAATGCCTTCACTGGTACAATATCATTTGAAATGGTTAGACACAAAGTGGAAAAGTGTGCTGTGGTCTGATGAGTCCACATTTCTAATGATAGTGGACCCAGAGAAGGCATTTCTGGTTGTTTTTCAAACCAACCTTTCTGATGTATGGCTTTGCTTTGCATGGTACAGTTTTAACTTGCACTCACAGGTGTAGCGACAAATTATGTAAACTGACAATGGTTTTCTGAGTGTTCCTGAGTCCTCACAGTAATACCCTTTGCATTAAAAACTGACAATGACGTCAGTTTTTAATGCAGAGCCACCTGAGGGATCAAAGGTCACAAGTATTCTGTGTTGGTTTTCAGCCTTGTCGCTTTAGTATAGCAAGTTCTTCAGATTCTTTGAACGTTTTGATTATATTATGGACTGTAGATGATGAAATCACCAAATTCCTTGCAATTGAATGTTGAGAAACATTGTTTTTAAACCGTTGGATGATTTTCTCACAGAATTGTTCACAAAGTGGTGAACCTCGCCCCATCTTTGATTGTGAACGACTGGGATGGTCCTGTTATACCCAATCACGATATTAAACTGTTTAAGATTAACCTGTTTACCTGTGGAATGTTCCAAACAGGCGTTTTTTGTGCATTCATGACCTTTCCCAGTCTTTTGTTGCCCCCGTCCCAACTTTTTTGGTACGTGTTGCAGGGATCAATTTACAAAAGATTGTATAATTTCAAAAAACAATAAAGTTTATCAGTTTGAACATTAAATATATTGTCTTTGTGGTGTATTCAACTGGATAGAGGTTGAAAACGATTTGCAAATCAATGCATTCTGTTTTTATTTACATTTTACACAACGTCCCAACTTCAACGGAATTGGGGTTGTACACTTATGGTGGTGGAAACCATGCAAGGTATCTACTAGCACATCAGGAGCAATTAGGGGTTCAGTGTCTTGCTCAAGGACACTTCGACACTAACTCTGGAGGAGGCCGGGATCAAACCTACAACGTTGCAGTTAGCATCCAGTGACTCTAACCCAGAGCCACAAGACAAATAGGCAAAGTATAGGGAACAAGAGAGAACAAAATGGGAAAAGTTATATTTGTTTATTATCTGAGTGTGGAATTTGACCATTCATGAAAACATCAGGTCATACATAGCTCACAGTGACCTGATGAAGATCTAGTGAGTTCAATAAAGTAATTCTTTGCCATAAGACTGGTATGGTTGATGAAATGAACAGGGTGGCTTTGTAAACAAGTGTATTCTTAAATGGTTTGTTAATGACAGAGCGTTCCACATTTTCGGTGGCATATTAGCTAAAGGAAGTATAGGTGAATAGCACCCATTTTCAACATTTTACTATGTCATTACTGTAAAATGTAATAACAAAAATGTCTCCACGTTCTGTGGAAGGGAGAACTCCCTCCAGGGCCTATATAACATTTCCCAATGGGGGGGGGGGGGGGGGGGGGGGGGGGGGTTTATGTGAAGACGGTACGGGGCGGCTTTATCCGCACCCATACCATTTCCCGTTACAGGACTTCTATTAGGCTAGTCAGCATCAATAGGGCAGTGTAGTGTTTCAAATCATTTGAAATATACTGTAAGCACTATAGTTTGAAATAATAGGGCAGTCAGGGGGGCATTGCCCTCCATGCCCATGCTTAGATCTGGCTCTGGTGTTGTGGGAGTGGACTGGAAGTCTATCTCTGGCCCATATGGCTCTACTGTGTCTATATTCTGCCCAGAACCAGAATAGATTTACTTTGATGCTAAATTGCAGATTTAAACTCAGTTCGTCAGTGTTGAATCTAGTCTTGACCTCGGCAATTCAAACAAGTATTCATCCTCTCTGTTGCGTTCAGGTCAGGCTAGACGCTCAGAATGTAGGCCTACTCAGCTACTACAAAGTTATGAAAGTTGTCGAATAAATGTACTGTAGTGAAAAGAAAAAGGATCTGAAATTACTGTAAATACCACAAGAAAGAAGCCTATACCACAGAAGGTCCTGTCCTTTTTAACCAGGCCATGGGCCACTCTTTAGGGGGGTGGGAGGGTGGGACGGAGGCCCACACCTACAAACATGATAAAAAATCATAATGTGATAATAAAACAGTCCCTCACAGATGTTAGTAATAACTTACATGTATCATATGTGCTGATGTGTCAGTGGTCAGCTGACATGTTCCTGGTAACCAATGATAACTGCTTGCTCACACATGTAGGAAATGTGCATAATCTTTATTTTCATCAAAATGTAATAACCAAACATAGCATTGCATAACACAAGTGAAGTATGGATGTAGGTAACAGTGGGCCAAACCTGTGGAAAGGCCAGTCCCAAACTACTAATTTGAAGCAGCTTTAAATTCATCAGAGCAACCTGAAATTAGATGTTCTTTTTTTACTGTATCAAAGGGTCAATATCAAGCAAGGTACCAACTTACCTGGTACCTGGGCAAGACGTTAAACTGCAACCGCAGGGTGCAGAGAGGTAGAACCTTACCCCAGCAAGGGCCCTTTGGCTAAGGAAATGCCCCTACTGGTAGTCCTGGGCCTCCTGTATGCCTGTATGGTACGTCCGGTGGTACCTAGTCTAGCCAACACATCGGATAGGAGAGGGAAACTCTGATTTCAAACCACCTGCTGCCTGGTAGGTTAGTCCTCTTCAGGATTAGGCTAGGAGATGCACCCTCCGACAAAAAGCTGCACCTTCTTGGGCCGCCCTGCATGTGGCAGTATCTGCACCTGTTGGGCAATGACCTCTGAAGGCGAGAGGGTGGCGAGAGGACTGCACGACCGCTCGACACCTAAAAATTTCTTTGTGCTGGTAAGACATGCAGGTATCCTGCCCAAGGCACCTGACACCCACACCAGCCCCCCCCCCCCCCCCCCCCCCCCCCCCCCCCGCACGCAGGCGACTGTAGGGTGATGGCCGTCCACCGTACATCGGGGCAGATACGGTGCCCGTGTCCTCCTACAGCGACAGAGCAGCCCTTTTTAGGGATGGCACTGCTCTCCCCATATGGGGAAAGGGATAGAAAAGGTTCCCTAAAAAAAGCCTGCCCTAACTGAGCTTGGTAGGCAACCGCACCTACCTGGCCATCCACCTCAGCGGTCGAAAACACAGAAAACAGAGAAACCCCCCTAATTCTTGGAGCATGGAATGTCCGGACCCTGCTCGACAGAGGTGATCGACCAATCCGCCGCTCAGCCCTCATTGCAAGAGTGCTTGGCCGCTACAACATTGATGTAGCTGCCCTGAGTGAGACCAGAGTCGCGGGTGAGACTCAGTTTGAGGAAGTTGGAGGAGGCTACACCTTCTACTGCATTGGGAAGCCTGAAGATGATGTGCGAACCTCCGGAGTTGGCTTTGCTGTCCGTACAAACTTGGCAAGACAACTTGACAGCCTGCCTCGGGGCATCACTGATCGTCTCATGACACTGCGCATCAGGATTGGAAAAGATCAACATGCAACCATCATCAGTGCCTACGCTCCCACCATGACCAATCCTGAGGATCCTGAGGATTTCTAGCGCCGTGACAACACGGCGCTAGAAAAGAACATCACGGGAGCGCTGCACAGCTTTGATCCTGTGAATGGTGAAACGGAAGAACAGTGGAAGATCTTCAAAGATATTGTCTACACTGCTGCTGCTGATACTCTCGGTTTCGTCAAAAGGAAGCACAGAGACTGGTTTGACGAAAATGACCCAGAGGTCAACATCCTGATCAACGTGCTCCATGAAGCCCACAAGCAACATCTTGATGACAAGGCGTGCAGTTGGAAGAAGCAGAGATACCAACAGGCCAAGCAAGAACTGCAGCGTAGGACCCGGCAGATGGAAAACAACTGGTGGGATAAAATTGCAGAAGATCTTCAGCTTGCTGCTGACACAAAGGATCTTGGGTCTTTCCACGCAGGCTTGCGTGCTGTTTATGGGCCCAAAGCCACTGGCTCAGCTCCAATTCGCTCCTCTGACAAGTCTGTCTTGCTCACTGACAAGAGCGACATCCTATCACGCTGGGCAGAGCACTTCAGTGAGCTCCTAAACAGAGAGTCCACAATCTCGATGGAGGCAATTGCTGCAATACCCCAGCTGCCAGTGAAAGCTGAGCTTGCTGACCCCCCAACCAGTGCAGAGACGGTGAAGGCTCTCCAACAGACCACATCTGGAAAGGCACCAGGATGTGACGGGTTGCCTGCAGACATCTTCAAGGAAGGAGGCATGGCACTTGTTGAGAAGCTAACATCCCTGTACCAGGTCATCTGGAAGAAGGGTGAAGTTCCTCAAGACTTCAAGGATGCATCCATAGTGCACGTCTACAAGAGGAAGGGAGACAGGGCATCCTGCGATAACCATCGCGGCATAGCCCTCCTGAGCATTGCTGGAAAGATCCTGGCAAGAATCATCCTCAACCGGCTCATCAGCCATGTAGCTGAGAATGTCGTCCCTGAGTCGCAATGTGGTTTTCGTGCAGGCAGAGGTACCTGTGATATGATATTTGCTATCCGACAGCTGCAAGAGAAGTGCAGAGAACAGAACCAGGGTCTCTATATGGTGTTTGTCGACCTCACCAAGGCCTTTGACACTGTCAACCGTGAGGGCCTATGGCAGATCCTCTGCAAGTTTGGCTGCCCAGAGAAGCTGATCTCTCTCATCGCTTCCTTTCATCACGGGATGCAAGCCAGAGTCCAAGAGAATGGTGATACATCCGAGCCATTCCCAGTCAGGAATGGAGTAAAGCAAGGATGTGTTCTGGCGCCAACCCTCTTCTCTATATTATTCTCTGCAATGCTGCTGGATGCTTTTACAGGCTGTGAAAGAGGGGTCTACATCCAGTTCCGCTTCAGTGGCAAGCTCTTCAACTTGCGTAGACTTCAGGCAAGGACCAAAGTGTTTGAGGCTCTACTGCGGGAATTCCTCTTTGCTGATGACTGTGCTCTCTTAGCTACAAGTCTTGACGACCTCCAGCACATTGTGAACTGCTTCTCGGTATCCTGTCGGCGCTTTGGTCTGACTATAAGCCTGGGGAAGACAGAGGCCATGTTCCAATCACCCCCTTCACCACAGAACACTGCTGCCCTCCCCCCACCAGCTGTGACCATTGACGACACAGTTCTGAAGACCGTGGAGAAGTTCTGCTACCTAGGCAGCACCATCTCCAGCAATGGCTCTCTGGACAACGAGATCTCACTGCGCATCTCCAAAGCCAGCTCATCCTTTGGTGGACTAACAAAGAGGCTGTGGCAGAACCGTGGCATAAAGTTGCACACAAAAATCTCTGTCTACAGAGCAGTGGTGTTGAGCGCACTGCTCTACGGCTGTGAAACCTGGACAGCCTACCGTCGTCACATCCAGCACCTAGAACGGTTCCACCAGAGGTGCCTGCGTTCAATATGTAATATCAAGTGGCAAGACAAAGTGTCAAACCTCGAGGTCCTGCAGAAGTGCGATCTACCCAGTGTTGAAAGCCTGGTCATCAAGGCCCAGCTCCGGTGGGCAGGCCATGTTGTTCGTATGCCGGATAACCGCATCCCAAAGATGCTGCTCTACGGTCAGCTGAAGGAGGGACAGCGTGGCGTGGGAAGACCCCTTCTCCGCTTCAGGGACACCTTGAAGGCCAACCTCAGGAGCTGCAAAATTGATGCAGCAAGCTGGGAAGATGCAGCTATTGATAGGGAAAGGTGGCGGCGCCAGGTCACCCAAGGCATTGAGGCCTTCGAACTGGCAAGGACAAAATCCATCCAAGACAAGAGAGACCGCAGGAAACGCGAACCTCTCACCTCAACACCGGACAAATCTCCCTGCAGCATTTGTGGAAGACTGTGTGTCCCAGGGATAGGGCTGCGCTCCCACATGAGGAGCCACGCTAAAAGGAAATAACTGCTTGTCTACTCATCCGTCGGATCGACGGGAGACTCCATCACCAACTTTTAATGCTGTATTTAACATGCTCCAAAATATGAGAAATTGTAAGAAATAAACATGTGGCGAGCAAAGCGTTACGCAGAATCAGGCTGACGGTTCTTCGTGATTAGGATCGAGCCTTTCTGTTACTGATGGAACCTGTAGGTTCATCCATGATGGTTTTAAAAATCCATGATTTAAACTTTAAATCATGGAGTTTCTTTTACTTGAGAGCTACTTGAAAAATGACCAGCTCAACAAGATATACACGCAGAGAAAATGATACCATATACCACACCAAAATAGTTTAAATATGTACCCGTGTGTGGGGGCATGGAATAGCAGACATGTAGAAGAGGACATTAAGGCCTAGATTTTTGTCACCCGCTAAATCCCTTATTTCTTAACTTCTTTGCCTTTTTAAACTATTTTATAAAACATTTTTCAATAGTTAAAATGGCCAGTCTACAAGCTCTATTGACAAGCTCGTGTCAATAGATTGCCATGTAGAACTATTCCAAAAAGTGTACCAAATAGTAAAAAAAAAGTGTTTTGGCATAAGGGGTTTAGCGTGTAACAAAAATGGAGCCCATAGGGTTTTTTGTATTTTGTGTTGCTGTGTGTTGCTGTGCACAAAAGTGACCGAACAAATTAAATATTGCATTGTGGGTTTGATGCCAAAACTAAATACCGTACATGTATTGTATATGTAAACTAAATATGGGCATGTCATGTGATCTACTTGCATGCACAGCCTTTGTGATTTAATGGTAGATCATGATCACAATTATACAACTAAGACGTGTAAAAATGAATATCTACAGTATAGTCATCATTGTCGGATTGTTGCAATACGAACACAAGGTCTAAACTACAGAGAATGTGTTGTGGTTTGACCTCCACTGGCCTGCAGTGTTGAACACAACGTCTAAACTACAGAGAATGTGTTGTGGTTTGACCTCCGCTGGCCAGCAGTATGAACACAACGTCTAAACTACAGAGAATGTGTTGTGGTTTGACCTCCGCTGGCCAGCAGTACGAACACAACGTCTAAACAACAGAGAATGTGTTGTGGTTTGACCTCCGCTGGCCAGCAGTGTTGAACACAACGTCTAAACTACAGAGAATGTGTTGTGGTTTGACCTCCGCTGGCCTGCAGTGTTGAACACAACGTCTAAACTACAGAGAATGTGTTGTGGTTTGACCTCCACTGGCCTGCAGTGTTGAACACAACGTCTAAACTACAGAGAATGTGTTGTGGTTTGACCTCCGCTGGCCAGCAGTATGAACACAACGTCTAAACTACAGAGAATGTGTTGTGGTTTGACCTCCGCTGGCCAGCAGTGTTGAACGTACCTCTGAGAAGGAAGGAAAGAAAGGTTGCACTTTATAAAATGTCTCGTACTCTGATTGGTTGGGAGGATGCACAACGACCATACATCCACATCCTACTGTTAATGCGTCTCTGAGCAAGACACTGAACCCCTAATTGCTCCTGATGTGCTAGTATAGGTACCTTGCATGGTTTCCACTGCCATAAGCATATGAATGTGCACGTGAATGGGTGAATGTGATCATAGGCGTGCATACATAGACGTCAAGGGGGGTTTGAGCACCCCCTAGTGGCCCTCTCTGGACCAACATGCCCTTTTTAAAGGAGCAAAAAGATGCTGAAATGCTGTTTTCTATGCGTTTTTAACCCCCCAAAACTCAATTTTCCGCCGCCCGGGCGGCTAGAGTGCCCTCCTGGTTACATTTGAGCACCTGCCCTTGAAACTTTCTGTGCACGCCACTGAATGTGATGCACAATCTATGTAAAGCACCTTGGATAAAGGCGCTATATAAATGCACCATTTAGCATTTACTGGTAATGTAGACAGTAGTAGCCTAAATGCATAGGCGGATTATGAAATCAAGGGCCCCTGGGCCACCACCAGCCAAAGGGCCCCCCTACACCGGAGGACCTTTCTGCCCGGCGCGGCGGCATGATGGTTTAGGACATTTTGGGCTATTTTAGTGACACAAATTTAGTAAATCCATTGTTAATAAGGACCGTGTGCACCATTATTATCACTTTTACCCCTTTTTTGGATGGGCCCTGAGCTTGTGCTATTAGCGATCACGCGGACATTCAAGCTCATGGGCCCCCCTAGCTCAGGGGCCCCTGGGCCTGGGCCCAACGTGCCCGTTAGATAATCCTTCCCTGGTGGTCCCTGGACCACCTGCTGAAAACCCCTGCTATAGACTATCGACTCTGTGAGAGTTTATTTTCCTCTCTGTTCTACAACTTTTTGTTTTCCCCTGTATGTACACACGAGCACTGACTCAGCAATATGAAACAACGCAAAGATAAGGTAAAACAAAGTCCATTTTGCTTAGGCTGTGAGAAAAGCAATAATTGCAATAATTCCAGAGATAGATCACAGAGAAGATCTATCTCTGTGTTTTCAGTGTCATGAATAAAAACGACTCCTCATTTAGAAGCCATAGATATTGTTTTGCATTCACAGGATTTGCGTGAAGTTGATCGATTTGGAAAAAAAAGTGGTGAAAACGCTCCGTTCCTCCACCTTTCTCCCAGACCGCATGCACGCGCTGACTGATCGCATGCACGCTCTCACTCATAGCTCTGACTGATCGCATGCACGCTCTCACTGATCGCATGCACGCTCTCACTCATAGCTCTCACTGATCGCATGCACGCTCTCACTGATTGCATGCACGCTCTCACTCATAGCTCTGACTGATCGCATGCACGCTCTCACTGACCGCATGCACGCTCTCACTCATAGCTCTGACTGAACGCATGCACGCTCTCACTCATAGCTCTGACTGAACGCATGCACGCTCTCACTGATCGCATGCACGCTCTCACTCATAGCTCTGACTGATCGCATGCACGCTCTCACTCATAGCTCTGACTGAACGCATGCACGCTCTCACTGATCGCATGCACGCTCTCACTCATAGCTCTGACTGCATGCACGCTCTCACTCATAGCTCTGACTGATCGCATGCACGCTCTCAGCTCTGACTGATCGCATGCACGCTCTCACTGATCGCATGCACGCTCTCACACATAGCTCTAACTGACCGCATGCACGCTCTCACTCATAGCTCTGACTGATCGCATGCACGCTCTCACTCATAGCTCTGACTGAACGCATGCACGCTCTCACTGATCGCATGCACGCTCTCACACATAGCTCTAACTGACCGCATGCACGCTCTCACTCATAGCTCTGACTGAACGCATGCACGCTCTCATGATCGCATGCACGCTCTCACTCATAGCTCTGACTGAACGCATGCACGCTCTCATGATCGCATACACGCTCTCACCGATCGCATGCATTCTGACTGGTCGCATGCACACGCTGACTCATAGCTCTGACTGATCGCATGCATTCTATTGCGCACTGAGTAGCCTAGGCCTACACTGAGCAATTCAAACTAATAGGCGAGTGCGCTCCGCTGTGGTATTTCCGAACGTGCCCTGACTGATCGCATGCACGCTCTCACTGGTCGCATGCACGCTCTCACTCATAGCTCTGACTGATCGCATGCACGCTCTCACTCATAGCTCTGACTGATCGCATGCATTCTGCCTGGTCGCATGCACGCGCCTGACTCATAGCTCTGAATGAACGCATTCACGCTCTCAGGATCGCATGCACGCTCTCACTGGTCGCATGCACTCTGACTGGTCGCAAGCACGCGCTGACTCTGGCAAGCCCAGACTGCAGCACAATGCTCTCTCTCTCTCTCACTGCCTCCCTAAACAAAATAAGTTAGTGTGTAGGCCAGGGGTTTTCAACCTTTTTGACTCCAGGGACCACCATTTATTCATCATTTGAGCCACGGACCACCATTTGATTACATTTTCACACCAAAGACCTAAAATTAAAGAATTATTTTGGTTTTGTCCACAATTCCAGGCTGTATTTTTTGCCAACAAAACAGTGTAACCTTCTTAATTAAGTGGTGCTAATTCCGATGATGAATATTTTAACTGAGTGTAACAATGAATGAAACCAAGCGGGTCCATTTGTTTCATATTTACATTCTCAAGAGTTACATCTGGTCAACCAACTTTCCATCCTGGGGACCACCTGGAACCTTCTCAAGGACCACTGGTGGTCCCCGGACCACCTGTTGAAACCCCCTGGTGTACTGTAGACTATAACTTGTGTAGTCGATAACGCTCCAGTTTGCACTTTACATTGATGAGCTGGACATGCAGGGTAATCAATATTATTAAATGGCCACAACAAATATTTGACCATCAAGCCTCAATCATCCTATCTTCTTAATTGCAGATATCCTTATGCGATGTAGGTCTACAGAACAAGACCACATTAGACGCGTTGTCAGCTTGTAGACACTAAAGCTAGGTCTCTCTCTCTCCGAGATCACCAACCAATAATAATGATAGCCTACAATAGCCTAATAAGTGTTTTGCGTGCTACGTTGTTAATATTTGTATTGGATAATGTTCACATTTTGGTAAAATGAAACGTTAAAAACAATAAAATATCGCTATTCAATTGAGAATATTAAGTATCAAAATATAATTGCATTGCATTTCAGGGGGACATTTTAAGTAGCCTATCTTATCCTTACCAAATGATGGATATTTTTTAATAATCCATATATTAGTGAGAATAGGAAAAGGACTGTATATCCTTCGATAGCTGAGCAAAATTTAGAAAAGGACCACCGACTATCAGACAGTCGGAAAACAGGGGGTACTTGAGGTGAAATCAATTGTAATAGTCTCAAGTAACACAAAGTAAGTACTTAGCCAAAAATGTACTTACAGCAAGCTTTAAGAGCATTTAGGTTAGTTAGAATATTCAATTGCAATTCAGAGCTAAATGGATCAGAGATAAAAATGATAACCCTAGGATCTCTGAGTAAATGTACCCAGAGGTAAACAGCATGAAATGAGTGAAAACACTCCTGAACCAAATGGACCCTTAGACCAAAGACATGCAAACAAAGTATTATATTACCAGTCAACGGAGTCATGTTTCTTTGTTGAATAATCCAGTCGTATTCTGGTGGAGAGCATTTAATACGGAAGCACAGACAAACCATGATGAACAAAGGCTCTCCCAACATCCCAAAGAATGTTGAGAGTATTTAACACAATTGTAATCACAATGAATTGTCGTCATAGTTACACATGGATAGGTAAAACAAAAACAATAAAAGATTATACTGGATGAAACTGGTTCAGAGATCAGAGTGACCTAGGCTAAGTGTCTCCTGGAACAGATATCAACAATGATTGCACAGTAGTATTGATAAACAGGTTACAATCAGAAACAGTTAGGACGTTCTGAAAACAAATAATGGCAAGATGTTCTTTATGTGATGTAAAGATGGCACAGTATAGAGACATGGTGGAACGTTTCTCAAAATAGCAGATCTACAAGGTGGTAGTGTGACCCAGTTACAAACCAATGGTATGACATATGTGAAATCATTCACAATAAACCTCAGAAATATGAAATATTTCTATCATCCTTCTCTCTCTCTCTTTTTTACAGGAATTCCCGAGAGGGCCGGGAAATCGTCAGCAAATTCCCGGTATGTAAAATTGGCCAAATTCGGGAAAAATATTAAACCCTACCTCAGAGTGATACCAGTATTCCAAATATTGTGTTTTCTGATGGCATAGAAGTAAAAGAAAGCAAATGATTCAGGCAAATAGTATACTGTGTAAAAATGATTTGTTTTACTTTGTATGACAAGTACAATGATTGTACTTGTCCCACATACACAGGGCTTAAATGAAAGCTTAAAGTGTCCTCTTCAAGATTATTCCAAACACTATAGTAGGCATAGGTGGATTATGAAATTAAGGGCCCCTGGGCCGCCACCAGCCAAAGGGCCCCCCTACACCAGAGGATTAGGACTATTGAGGCTATTTTAATGACACAAAACTAGTAAACCCATTGTTAATGGACTGTGTGCACAACTATTATTCACTTTTACCCTTTTTTAGGTGGGCCCTGAGCTTGAGCCTCTTTGCAATCACACGGACACTCAAGCTCATGGGCCCCCCTAGCTCAGGGGCCCCTGGGCCTGGGCCCAACGTGCCCGTTGGATAATCCTTCCCTGCCTAAATGGTGATGCTTTCAAAAAACATAAATTGTCCTTTAGAGATCCACCTGGTACACAAGTGCTTTCCTGCCTCTTCCTAACCCATATGGAAAATATATGCATATGTGTAGCCTATATCGAACTGGCATAGAGTTTGCAAATATAACATATATTATATATGTTATATATGCACACTTTTGAAAGTGGCACTTTTCATACAATTCTCATATAAGAGAATAAAGTTAATATAAGATCCATAGTATTATTTTTACAAAGTGAAAAATATATATAACATACAATTTACAAAGAATTATACAGTATATAACATTCAAAACAGAAATGAGATCCGTAGCTTCTATGAAAGGTGCCACTTTCAAGAGTTCACATATATGACATTTATATAAAATCTCCATATGGGAACCCTCCTGGGTCTACCTGAACACCCACATCATCATACTGTAATTCTGGCTCTTCACTGGGTTCAGCCTATAGGGGTCCTTCTATGCCCTGTATCTGTGACCTGTACTGTTGTGCTCTCTCAAAACCCTTTAATGATCCAATTCACAGGAGACAACACAGTAAGTGTCCTTCCCCCCTCAGTGCCTTCTTGTACACCCACATCATCATACTGGTGGTATGATTCTGTGTCTTCACTGGCTGCAGCTTCAGCACCTCCTCCTACACCCACATCATCATATTGATGGTATTCTGTGTCTTCACTGGCTGCAGCTTCAGCACCTCCTCCTACACCCACATCATCATATTGATGGTATTCTGTGTCTTCACTGGCTGCAGCTTCAGCACCTCCTCCTACACCCACATCATCATATTGATGGTATTCTGTGTCTTCACTGGCTGCAGCTTCAGCACCTCCTCCTACACCCACATCATCATATTGATGGTATTCTGTGTCTTCACTGGCTGCAGCTTCAGCACCTCCTCCTACACCCACATCATCATATTGATGGTATTCTGTGTCTTCACTGGCTGCAGCTTCAGCACCTCCTCGTTGATCTGTCTCTTCACTCGGTCCGGCTTCAACATCAACATCGGAACGAGCAAATTCTTTATAATAAACTATCTCAACGTTCTCCCGTCTTACATTATAATAAACAACGCCAATGTCCTGCGATCTCACACACCGGCTTCTGGTGACCTGGAGAAACACAGCAGTGCCTGGTTTTAATTAACTGTCTCCCTTAAATTAAACATGTCTGGCTAATCTGCTGACTGAATTTGCATTGCAGTCATATGTTTAATAAAGAATTAAAATTACCTTCCAGAGACGGTAGAGTATCAGGATCAAGAGCAGCAGCACCAATACTGTACTTTTGACAATATTAGATGTCAGATGAGAAGCTGTGAGAGAAATGTGTTAAAATATGTTAGAACATCAAACACCATGAAAAAGAACAGCTCAAAGTTTGCTTGACTGAGTTTCAAAGTGTTGAAAAGATCACATTTCACGTTACCTCTGACAGTGATAGAGATGACCTCGCTCTTAGAGGAGAAGTTGTGGAAGAAAACATGGATGTGATAAACACAGCTGTAACTTCCCTGGTGAGTGTGGTTCGCTGCAGGAAACAGGAATGTGGCAGTCTGATTGACA
The DNA here is from genome assembly GCA_039105355.1 of Benthosema pterotum. Lineage (NCBI taxonomy): Eukaryota > Metazoa > Chordata > Actinopteri > Myctophiformes > Myctophidae > Benthosema > Benthosema pterotum. The sequence continues at coordinate 49,311,893 of CM076975.1, read as the reverse complement.
GCTGTCTGGGTGTGGTTCTGAGTTTCGTTGCAACCAGAGATGTTGTGTGTTGTATCCAGTGTTGTTGTTTGTTGTGTTGTGGCTAGTGGTGTTGTGTGCTGTGTTGTATCCAGGGACGTTGTGTTGGATGCAGTGACATTGTGTGTTGTGTTGGATACAGAATGGCTGTCAGCTGGCTGGGTGTAGTTGTGTGTTGTGTTGGATACAGAATGGCTGTCAGCTGGCTGGGTGTAGTTGTGTGTTGTGTTGGATCCAGTGAAGGTGAGGAGGAAGAAGCCTCCTGGGTACTGTGGCCGGATGGAGCATCTGATGCTGAAGCTGAAACCCTCCATCACCTGCAGCCCCTGCTGCTGCCTTTCAGAAATGGAGTGTACTGAGGTATGCACTGATGTTGTGTGTTGAGTTGTAGCCAGAGATGTTATGTGTTGTGTTGTAGCCAGAGATAGTGTGTCTTGTGTTGGACCCAGAGATGTGTTTTGTGTTGTATTTAGAGTTGTTGTGTTTTGTGTTGTATCCAATGATGTTGTGTTTTGTGTTGTATCCAATGATGTTGTGTTTTGTGTTGTATCCAAAGACGTTTTGTCTTGTGTCGTATCCGATGCTGTTGTGTGTTGTGTTGAATAAACTGGTGTTGTGCCTTGTGTTGCACCCAGAGGTGTTGTGTGCTGTGTTGTATCTAAAGGTGTTGTGTGTCGTGTTGCATTTAGAGTTGTTGTGTGTTGTGTTGTATCCAGTGGTGTTGTGTTGTATCCAGTGGTGTTGTGTGTGGTGTTGAATGCAGAGTGATTGACAGCTGGCTGGATGGAGCAGCTGGTGATGAAGCTGGAAGCCTCCAGCTGCTGGCCTTCAGAAAGGGAGCGTACAAAGGTGATGGTTGGCTTAAACAGCAGATCTGGAACAAAACGGAGGCGATTGGCTGAAATTAGTAATACAGTAGATTTACCTGTTTCATTATAGTATTAATTTGTACTGACAGATAGATGAGATAATGTTAAAGTGTTTTACTAGAACAGATAATCTCCAGTCTGACAGTGGAATTGCCAGAGCGCTTTGTTCCACACTCCCTCAGGGAATACTCAGACCCAACACAGGAGGCTGAAATCCACCACACAGGTCCATGTGTAGAAGCAGAAGTCCTTTCTCTTGATACAGCAGAGCCACAATCCAGCTGTCGACACACTACAGATGACGACTTCAGGTTCCAGTCAGACCGACCATCCACTGGTCTCCACTCTCCCTGGTGTTTCATCTCCAGGATTCCAATACACTTACTGGTTCCCCCCTCCAACCTCACATCGTCAAATTCTGTACAGAGACCAAGAGTAAACAATAAAGATTCATATTTGTATATTCATGAAATAATAATCAAAAATTCAAAGCCAAAAGTTTACCATGTCTTTTACCTGAGCAAGTGAGTCGAACAGACTTGTAAGGTAAGCTTGTGTTTCTAGTTGAGTTTGAAGTTCCACAGTCCATGAGACCAGACTCATTGCCTTTACACTGGAACTTTCTGGCCCACACTGAAGCATTGGCCTCCCCATAGAGCGCCCCCTGGAGGACTGAAGGACGCCCACAGCCAAGGTGTCTACAGACCACCTCTGCATCCTGCTGGTCAAAGTCACCTTCATACACTGAGACCCACGACTCATCAGACCTCACCTCCACCCTGCCTGAACACAAAGTCGTCCCATTCACCAACCTCACAGACCCTGGAGAGAGAGAGATGCAAGATGTAGAATGGTATAGTAATGTGCATAATGTCTAATCAGAACATAACAAGTTGCTTAATAATAACAATCCACTAGTGTTATAATTATAAACAAGTAATGGCTCTGAATGGTTCAACTGATCAGGGCCAGAGTTTCCTGTGGCTTTGTCAGACATTACTGTAGTTGAAGTATCAGTTTATTACCTGAACAGTTCACCTCCAGTACGTACAAAGAAGTGGAAGACATCTTTTTTCCACAGTCACTCAGAGAAGGCTCTGACCCGACACAGTGAGGTGCAATCCTCCATGACGGTTGATGTGTAACACCAGAACTCCTCTCTGTTGAAACAGCAGAGCCACAAGCAAGTTGTCTACACACTACAGATGAGGACTGCAGGTTCCAGTGAGACCAACCATCCACTGGTCTCCACTCTCCCTGGTGTTTCATCTCCAGTATACCAGCACAGGTACTGGTTCCTCCTGTCAACCTGACATCATCTGACTCTGTAGAGAACAAGAGAGTAAACACAAAATAATCACTATCAAGTACATGACAAGATAGTATTTTAGTTTGCACTGACGTGATGGAAATTGCGGGCAAGTTAACATGCACACAAAGTTACTGCAGTCAGCACCGCTCAAGGACAAAAGCTGTTAGTACTCTTATTCTCATTAAAATGATTACCCAAAAGGTGTATTTTTCTTACCTGAGCAGGTTAGTCCAACAGACTTGTCTGATGAGCAGATGTTTCTGGTTGAGTTTGAGACTCTACAGTCCTGGAGAGCAGACTCAGTGCCTTTACACTGGAACTCTTTGGCCCACATTGGAGCCTTGACTTGTCCATAGAGCGCCACCTTGAGGGATGAAGAAGCTCTGCAGCCGAGCTCCCTACAGACCACCTCTGCATCCTGCTGGTCAAAGTCACCTTCACACAGTGAGGCCCACGACTCATTAGACTTCACCTCCACTCTGCCCGAACACAAAGTAGGACCATCCACCAACCTCACTGACTCTGGAGGGAGAGAGAGAGATTACACAGTTATGTTAGTGATCTACAAGACAGTGTATGAGTGCATTATGGATGCAAATTGAATCTGATCACAAGGACTGCTGTCATTGTGTTACCTGAACAGTTCACAGTGGGTTTGCCTGTGATCAAACCTTTCTGTGTGACATGATTCTCCATTATGACACAGTGGCTCAGTGAGGACTCAGACCCAACACAGTAAGGTGTAATCCTCCACACAGGATGTTGTGTGAAGCCAGAACTCCTTTCTGTTGACACGGCAGAGCCACAGTTCAACTGTCTGCACACTACAGATGAGGACTTCAGGTTCCAGTGAGACCCACCGTCCACTGATCTCCACTTTCCCTGCTGTTTTATTTCCAGTATACCAGAACAGTGACTGTTTCCTCCGACCAACCTGACTTCATCAACCTCTGTAAAGACACAAGTGAGTAAACATTTAAACAGTAATATTACTATCGGTATAAGAAAACATATTATTCCAGGGTGTAGCTTGTGATTAAACCTGAACAGTTGAGTCCAACAGTCTTGTCAGGTGAACAGGTATTATTAGTGGAGTTTGAGGTTCCACAGGCCATGAGAGCAGACTCAGTGCCTTCACATTGGAACTCTTTGGCCCACATTGGAGTGTTCACTTTGCCATATAGCGCCCCCTGGACGAGAGAAGGAGCACCGCATCCGAGCTCCTTACAGACCACCTTTGCATCCTGCCGGTCAAAGTCACTTTCACAAACTGAGACCCAAGAATCATTAGACTTCACCTCCACTCTGCCAGAACACACAGTAGGACCATCCACCAACCTCACAGAGTCTGGAGAGAGAGAGAGAGAGAGAGAGAGAGAGAGAGAGAGAGAGAGAGAGAGAGAGAGAGAGACAGAGAGAGAGACAGAGAGAGAGAGAGACTTCACATGATGAGGAATGCCATATTTTGAAATAGCATATTGATAATAACACAACATTTTCATTGTTAATACACATATACTGTATATTCTTTTTACCTGAGCAGTTGAGTTTCAGTGTATGAGTGGAATTATAGGACTTTACGGGTCCACACTCCATCAGCGAAGACTCAGAGCCAACACAGGAAGATGGAATCACCCATCCTGGCTGACGTGTAGAACTAGAAGTAAACTCTGTTGAAAGAGCAGATCCACAATCCAACTGTCTACACACTACAGATGATGACATCCTGTTCCAGTCAAACCAAGCCAGCGCCGGTCTCCACTCTCCCTGGTGTTTCATCTCCAGTATACCATTACAGTTACTGGTTCCTCCAGACAACCTGACATCTTCAGACTCTGTAGAGAGAGAGCAATGAGCAGTAAAAACCTATTACATTCATTACAACACCCTGGATAATACAATATAGAACATCAGGCTCAGTTTGGTTCACCTGTTGAGTTGTGAGTTGGTTTAAGTTGGAGAGCTGAGGAGAAACATAAGGAATTAATTAGTTACACTCTAATGTTAATGTGAAAATGAATGGAGGTATGTAGATGCATTTACAGTGTAATCAGAATTTACAATACATTTACAATATACAATGTAAGCACTAAAAACTGTAATACATTAGGCATCCTATATAAGTCACTTCAGCAAGTACTATGGGTTGGTATGTAATACAAGTTCTATGGGCTGAGATGGAGTCTGAAGAGGTGTGTTTTCAGACTGCGGCGGAAGATAGGTAGTGAGTTTGTGGTTCTGATTGCAGTTGGAAGTGCATTCCATAGTTTTGGAGCCAGGATGGAGAAGAGCTTGGAGCATGTGGAGCATTGTCCAGGAGGTTTTAGTGGGGGTACTGCCAGCTTCCCAGTGTCGGCTGATTGGAGTGCACAGGAGGGCTTGTAGGGTTTTATGAGGCCACTGAGATATGGTGGAGTCAAAACTTTGGTTGCTTTGAATGCAAGTGTGAGAGTTTTTAGCGTGCTGCGACCGGGAGCCAATGGAGGGAACGGAGAAGCCGAGTGACATGTGAGAATTTTGTCGGGTTAAGGACCAAGCGGGCTGCGGCATTTTGTGTGTTCAGTAGTCATTAGCAGCAGTCAAATAAACAGGTGTGTTCAGTGTTCAGTAGTCATTAGCAGTGGCCCAGGAGCCAGAGCAGCTGCTTTAGAATAGGAAGGTTCCCGGTTCGATCCCAGGCTCTCTCTATGTTGTCCAAGTGTTCTTCCTTGAGCAAGGCACTGTACCGCTAACAACTGCTCCAAATGAACAGGTTGCATGGTTCCCTCTGCTCTCAGTGTGGGGTTAATGGGTGAATGTATAATGCACATTGTTAAGCATGTAAAAGCTATAAAAATGTACCATTTATGTCATAAAATGTAATAACAAAAAGATTTCTGTTGTGATTATTATTTGTGCTTATAAATAATATTGTATATGTTTAATAACATTGCATTATATGTAGATTATAATGCATTCATGCCGTGTTATTATTATTATTGTGTGTTTTTCTTAGAATACAATAAATGAATAATTCTAATGGTTGTAAACAATGATAATGAATGGTGACTAGTGATGTAATGTTTCAGTCTCTACTCACTGCAGGCACTGTGTTGGTTCTCACAGTCACATCTCCATGACAATGGAATGCATGTGTCTTTCTGACAAACAAACTGAAGAGGGAGACAGAGGTTTAGGTTGAAGACCTAAATGTTACCCAAACAACCCAATGGTACCCAAACGTTATACAGGTATATAACATTATACATAACAACATAGACGGATCAAGACATTATGGGCCCCTGGGCTGCCGCCAGCTAAATATAATAATATGATATAATAATAATATAATAAACACCGAAAATAACTAAGACAAATAAATGCAAAATGTTTAAACACTTGCAGTAATTTACCGTATCATGATAGTTTAAGGACAGTATGTGCCACTTTTATACCCTGTTATAAGGGGCCCCTGGGCCTGGGCCCAATGTGCCCGTTGGATAATGCTTCCCTGTATAACAATTATATACAGTACTGTATAACCAACCACCATCTGAAATTATGTTGTACCAGGGAGGCCCCACGAGTAAAGATGTTAGATAAAAAATAAAATACATTCGAATTTTTCACCAAAGTTTCACAATATTTCCTAGAGCAGATCAGTGCCATGCTAGGAGCTTGTAGATACTGCTATTTGTTAATACCGTAAAATACCAAATAGTAGCCCGGGCTGTTATTATGCAAAATCCATTCGGACCCCGGGCGCTTATAAGGTACTGGGCTGTTATTTGCAGTAGGCTGTTATTTAATTTTGCACCGTCCTGCACAGGGCCATTATTTCATTACAGTTTCTGTTGAACATGTTTTTAGTGCAAAATTAAAAGGTATAATAAACATATATAGCAGGCAAAGTTATTGACTTTTTGATTTAATATTTAGAATAGAAGACCTTATAGGCAGCATTGCTTAATAGATCTGACCCAGATTCAGACTGGCATGATTGACTGTAATTACTTAATTGGTTGCACACTGCACAGCTGTGTAACTTTTCACATTTTAGAATATTGTAATGTATAGCCTCAGTATATTCTTTCAAATGAGGTTTGGCCTTACAGAATACATGGTGGTCAGTTTTTCAATCAAATCAATCAAATGAACCGCTGGGGAAGCACCTAATAATTAAGACAAGAGTAGGGCCGTATACATGTGCTCGCTCTAAACTGCGTACAGGACGATTCTCTCTTCATTGTTTGATGAAGTCATATAAAACGTGACCTATAGCTATACCCAATGGAAATATAAAATATATAAAATATACACTGTGTTGAAGAGTTGGAATTACAGCAATCGCTTGAAAACCGAGTGAGGAAGGGACATTTGAAATCTCAACTTTCATCTCACCTCAACAGCGCATCGGAGCCAATGCGCTGCGCTGACGCTTGGATTCAGTATGGTGAGTGCGTGTGCGCAAACGTAGATCCATGCACAAAATGACAGTAGTAGACCTAAACGTTTGACAGAATACGCAGTCTGAGTTTAAAAAATCGTTGTATTGTGGCTGTGTATGGCAGAATTAAACATGTATTTTGGGGATGTGGAGAACTGCTGTCGCATTGTGACATGCGATATGCTGACGGCATGGTGCGCATCAGGCAGAAATGAGGAGGTCTGCAAACGCCATACAAATAGTATTTAATATGTTTGCAAATAACAGCTCATGGGCGCTTATTTGGACGAGGGCGGTTATTTGGACGAGGCGGTTATTACGCAAAATGGTGTGGGTACATGGGCCGTTATTTGGTAGTGGGCGGTTGTTTGAGTAAGGGCTGTTATTTGGTATTTTACGGTAGCTAAAGTATAACAGACACCTGAATGGGATAAAGTCACACAGTGTAAGTGAAGCTGAGGTGAATCACCTGGCTGGCAGTGCAGTTATTGGACATGCACTGCTTGTTGTCAGCTGACAAGTCAGAGTCGGTGGGACAGGAACAGTTGTATCCTCCTCCAGGTGAGAGCAGACACAGGTGACTGCAGCCTCCATTGTTGATCTGACACGGATGACCAGACACTGCAGGGTGGAGAAAACATGCAACACATGTAAGGAACATGAGAACACACACCTATATATCTATATGTTACAACAGTGCTTTATAAACCTCCCACATGTGTGGGAGTAAATAATAATAAATAATTACATGTGTATTCATAATGAATACAGCTGTTCTACCAGTTCACAACACATCCCGCCATGATGAATTGTAAAAAAATCTGTTACATGCTAACTTTATTCAGTCATTTTATTTTGATCTATTTATTTATCCATTTTCGTTGCATCATATAGGCAAGGGGGGCACCACTAAACCAACAGCATTTCATCATTGAAAACAGAAACCTTTAGCTTTATGCATGCTGCGTGTCTGTTGCAACTTCAACAACTGATGTTATTATTGATGGTTGCCTAATAAATAAAGTCCTGTAACCAAAAATGGTATGGGTGCGGCTACCATTTTTTCATGCCCCCCCAATTGGGAAATGTACATCCGGTCCTGATGGCATTATCACATTACGAACACCACCATGTTGTTTATACACAAATCAATGAACACAACAATACAGAACAAATGAAAATGAAACATAATGAAGAGTAATAATGAGTTACAGCAAGTGGTGCAGACCCTCAGGTTGTCTAGAGTGGTGGTAGATGTGGATGTCAAATGGAAAGATCAGGTTACTGATGACTGTGGTCTTGTTGATACCATTAGTCTTGTTGGCTCTGTAGATGGATTTGGTCCCCCATGGGTGTGTCCAGTAAATGTGATCCTCAAACACAGCAATAGACCTGATGTTCTCCTGACTCACAACTACAGACACACAGAAGAACCCCAAATAAAGAATTATAAAATGCACAAAGTATTACAAATACTGCTTTAAAGGGATAGTTCAGATTTTTTTAAGTTAAGCTATATGGAATACTACCATAATTATAGTGGTGTCAACTAGGGATGGGCAGATATATCAGCCATAGAGATATTATCGGCCGATAAATGCTTTGAAAATGAATATCGGAAAATATCGGTATCAGGAAAATTATTAAAAAAATATCACTATTTTTGTTTTTTTGAAGAATCGGTAAAACACCATCCACAGATGTATAGATCCACACAATCATGAACAAAATAAAAACGGGACCTCCCTCCAATTGTGATGGAGTGAGGCAGGCCTTGGTGCACATGCTGGTGGTCTGTTGGGAGTTTTACAAATCACTGAATGCTCACATTATTTATTTATTTCCATGACAAAAGCCTGCATATATCGATATCGGTTGAACATATCGGTATCGGAAATTAAGAGTTGGACAATATCTGGTTATCAGATATCGGTAAAAAAGTCAATATCAGACATCTCTAGTGTCAACCATGTTAATTGATTGCCAAAGTCCCGATTAGGAGTTCAGCTATGGTTTTGGTGAATTAAAGGCAAGTATTTCATACAAATTCTTTGAATCTGAACTATCCCTAAATATAAATAATGTTATAATGTAAGTAATGTGTGTGTGTGTGTGTGTGTGTGTGTGTGTGTGTGTGTGTGTGTGTGTGTGTGTGTGTGTGTGTGTGTGTGTGTGTGTGTGTGCGTGTGTGCGTGTGTGTGTGTGTGTGTAAACCTGTCTGTCTGTTGGTTCCATCCAGGTTGGCAAACTCAATGTATTTCTCATTGTTGGTCCAATAGATGTGATCATTGATGTAGTCTAACGTCAGGCCTGCGGGCTTGGAGATCTTCTCCTTCACGATGACTGTCCTGTCGGTGCCGTCCATCCCCATCCTTCCTATGTGGGGGTTGTTGTTGTTGTCACCACTGTCTGACCAGTACAAGTATCTGTCAGGGAGACACTGTGTCAGGTCACTATTCACAACTAATCACACATAGTGGGAATACAATATGATGAACGGACGGATGTTAAAAAAAACACACACAATTAAATTGTTAATCACAGTAGTTTCTACGACAATGAATTATCCACTTAAAAGTGTAAACAGCTGTATTCACAGAATGGTTGATAAATCCAGTGTTTGGTTCATGATGTCACCACAGTGTTCTTACCCGTAGCGTACATCCACAGCTATGGACCATGGCTGGTCCAGGTCAGTGTTGAGCAGGACTGTTGGGTACGACCCGTTTAGTTTGGACACACCTATGGTGTGATGCACCCAGTCACACCAATAGAGGTTTCCTCCTATCCAATCAACAGCCAGACCAGATGCTCTGATGGTCACTGTGTTGTGAATGACCTGTTAATGAATACATGCACTCTGAATATACTCATGACATCATTCTTAGAGTACCTTGTCAAGTATGGGCTGTATGGGAGGTGTGTATGCGTGTGTCTGTGTGCGTGTGCGTGTGTGTGTGTGTGTGTGTGTGTGTGTGTGTGTGTGTGTGTGTGTGTGTGTGTGTGCGTGCGTGCGTGCGTGCGTGTGTGTGTGTGTTTTAAAAGAATCAAGAGTAATGTAAATGATTATGTTTTATTTATATTACATATTTCCCCCCCAACAACAACAATCTGTTTATCCAGCTGCTGAATGCAATTCATTAATTCAACACCAAACGCAATCATATAAAATAAAAAAGGGTTAAAAACCCTAACCCTTATATATCTAAATGTAATAACAACTACAACAGCAATCTCTCTTTTAAACTTGTTTTCAAGTATCCTTCATTCATCTTCATAGTTGTCGTTGTCACACTGACCTGGACGTCACTGCTGTTGATGTACATGACACTGATCATGGCGGGTTGTGTCATCTCTATCCAGTAGATCTTCTGCTGCTGATAGTCAAAGTCCAGAGACCAGGCACTCCACAAGTCCTGTCACAGCACAGCAGTTGTGTTAGTATCAGACTGGAATACATTCCAGCATGTCAAAAGCAGTGTGTGTATAATATTGTATAGGATTACATAGGATGTGTTGTTATTATGTCCAATGGTTTTCACCTGTTTGATCACTGTGGAGCTGGAGCCATTCAAGCTGATCCTCATCAGGTTGTTGTTGTTGGCTAAGATGAGGAAGGGCTCCACCTCTGGAGAAAGTCAGACATTACACTTGACTTGGTTTACACAATTAAGTATTAAGTATATAAAATACACAAACAACCTCAAAGCAAGACTATCCCATTCCAAATGATGGGACGAATGATGGGTGTGAGTGCGCACGCACGCACGCACGCACGCACACACACACACACACACACACACACACACACACACACACACACACACACACACACACACACACACACACACACACACAGTAGGTTTTGTTTAGTCAGTCAGTCGGTCAGACAGACGGATGGACAGTCATACAGACAGACAGATTATCAGACTTACTGGTGTTGTCTGTTGGTTTATCCTGGAGAGCTGAGGAGAAACATGACAAACTAAATGAACTTCAGTGTTTCAGTGTAGTCCTTTCTCCTTATTGGACTTTTAAAGGAAAGGAATTAGTGTTAAACACTGTCATTCTAAAGCCCAAAATACTAAGATTTTTATAATAACAAGGGGAAAGGAAAACTATTGATGGAACACAGAATGTTCATTTGATATGTGTGTATGGAGCCTGAGGCTTCACCATTCCAACTCACTGCATTACTAACTGTCTCTAACCCTAATGCTGCGTTCACACAGGAAGATGGAACAATGTAAAGACATGTTGGGAGTTGATTTGGAGCAGCTACATGCAAGGTTTCACCTTCACAACATGGACAGGTGATGAAATTAGCACATGTGCTAACACAAATGCATCTTTGCACTATATAGCGCCTTTAGGAGGAGCAATTAGGGGTTAATTGTTTTGCTCAGGCGCACATTGACGCCAACTGCGGGGGAGCCTGGGTTCAAACCGGTTGCCATCCGGTGACTCCACCCCTGAACCACTGCTGCCCCCAATACTGTTGTGCAATGAGCAATGTGATTGTTATGTCCATATCAAATAAGTGCAGAAACATAAGGTCATGTTGCTGGCTTCCATTGACAATGAAAGGTAGACTGCATGGTTGAATCTGCCCTGTGTGAACACAGCATAACCCTAAACACCAGCAGAAGCCTGGTAGTCTGGATGTCACTCTGACCCCAGGAATGTGGAACTATCAATCTCACATTGTTGTCATTTAGTCACACACACTTTCACCACTAAGAAACTACAATGATCCTTCCAACTCAACAGGCTGTGGAATACTGTTGCATCATGATCGCAAAGCATTGTGAACTTTTAGACCGGCTATTTTCAAATGACTGAAATGTCTCTAGGCCTAGAGCCTAGAGCCTTGCATGGGACTGATTATTCCGTCCCACTCCTGTCCGCTCCCGCTAGATTTCTGTCCATTCCCTCCCGCTCCTGCAATGATTCTGATTTTTGACCGCCCATGATGATCGGCTGTCCGCCGCTCCCTCCCGCAACAAAAAAAGATGTCCCATCATTTAGTCCCGCAACATCTTGCATTTTTATCGATTAGTCCCACTAAAGCTAGAAAATTTACACTGAGTAAAGACAAGACTATAGTATTTGTACTCATCAAGTCCAGTGTTCTGTTTCACGTTGTTTGCGGAGTGACCATCGAGCGCAGTGTGGAATGTTCTCCTCAGACATGCATATTTTGGTATTATACTGTATAAGCAATGCATCACCATGTGGTTAATTAAGGGAGTATGTGGGAATTGCGGGATTTCGCGGGTCCCGCTTATTTTATCTTGACCGCCCCTCTCCCTCCCGCAGGCATTTTCATGCCGCCCACGTCGCAACATTTTGCGTTGGGTCCCACAGGCGCTGTGGGCTCCCGTTCCCGATGCTGGCCTCTAGTAGAGCAGGTCGTCCGATGGTCGGTGTGTGAGTGCGTGTGCGTGCGTGCACACATATGGTCATTTTTCAGTCTTTACTCACAACAATCTGCAGGTTCGTCTGACCGGTCCCCACAGTCATCTACTGTGTCACATTTCCATGACAATGGAATGCACTTGTAGTTCTGACATATAGACTGAAGGGGGAGACAGAGGATTCTGTTTAGAATCAATAAATAGTTCAAATACTTAGGCCCCGGCCACACGACTCCGGATCTTTTGCCAAACGCAGAAATATTCCTGCGTTTGGGCCGTTCTACTACACGCAAACAGCGTTTTACGTCACTCAAACGGAGTTTTCTGCAAACGGATATATAAGTGAAGATATTCGAAAATATCCGGAGCAGCGGAGCCGTGTAGACACGTGAAACGAAAACGATGACGTCTCATACTTATCAGCTCATGACGTGACCAAACAACTTTCGAGGTGTCCCTATTCAGGCTGCATTGAACAGCGCGAGCGCTCAGTTTCTGACCCCTCTATGTCGTAACTCTTCTACTGGATGTTATATTAAAGTAGTCTAGTAGACTACTTTAATGTAACATCCAGTAGAAGAGTTACGACATTCCCACCTCCCGGAATCCCAGACTTTTATCAGTCCCCATAGCGCATTATGGTAGGAATTGTGGAGCGGCTGCGGACCCTTGTTGTTTTTTTAATTCACAGGAAGGGTATACCCCTCCTGTGCATTAATTAATGTGAACTGTATACAGTTCACATTTCCTCCAATATTCAATTCACTTCAATTCAATAACTCCAATAACATAGTCCCTTACTACTACCAGGTTACGTGAAATTTGTATTTGGGTAACCATGGAAACCAGCTAACACCAGCCATTTCTGTGTTGTGCCAAATATTTCTTATCGCCACCTACTGGCTTGGCATACGTGTTGGAGCCCCAAATGTCCGTTTTGGGTTTACGTGTGGACACGGATATCTTTGTCGTGTGGACAGGATTTTTTTTTTTTCAACGGGGGAGGAAAAGAACGGATATTTTCCTCGTGTGGCCGGGGCCTTAGTTACAACACAAAAATACATCATTATTAAAAAACAATATCCTACTTTTCGAACAAGTCAAACAATTTGAGAAGAATCTGAATGTTCACAGCTATTAAGTTTCTGTTAAAGAGTTACTGTACTCTGTGGAATCTGTGGTATATGGTAAAATGTACATATTAAATAGGATAGCTTGGAATGCAGGTTTTCTTATGTTCCCCATCATTCTGACTGTATTGTCTTAGTGTGAAGAGTTAGTAAAGACTGAGTAGTTTGAGCTGAACAAAGAAGGAGTCGGACCAGATACGTTTTTTTAATCCCACGATTTTGCAACCCATTTTTTCACCCAGTGCCAATACAACCTGGGGAGGCAGACTTCCTTCAATGCATGAGGCGTCCAAGCTGCCTTCTTTTCACCTGGTTGGATGTAGTGTGTGGAAGGAACATGTTATTCCATCCAGCCCAGGATTACAGCATGTTTTTGTGAGGGTATCTACCCTAGGGGACACGGGGAGAACATGTGAGGGTATCTACCCTAGGGGACACGGCGAGAACATGTGAGGGTATCTACCCTAGGGGACACGGCGAGAACATGTGAGGGTATCTACCCTAGGGGACACGGGGAGAACATGTGAGGGTATCTACCCTAGGGGACACAGGGAGAACATGTGAGGGTATTTACCCTAGGGGACACAGGGAGAACATGTGAGGGTATCTACCCTAGGGGACACGGGGAGAACATGTGAGGGTATCTACCCTAGGGGACACAGGGGAGAACATGTGAGAGTATCTACCCTAGGCGACACGGGGAGAACATGTGAGGGTATCTACCCTAGGGGACACGGGGAGAACATGTGAGGGTATCTACCCTAGGGGACACGGGGAGAACATGTGAGGGTATCTACCCTAGGGGACACAGGGAGAACATGCAAACTCCACACAGAAAGGCGCTTTCGCCAACCCCACCTCAGGTATGGGCACTGATGACACGGAGGAGGAGACACGCCAGCACCCACAGTATCCCTAGTGGGAATCGAACCCAGGACCTTCTAGTTGTGAAGCGACAGCACTAACCACCATTCCACCGTGCCTCCTATCAGAATCATTTTTTATTTGATTGCTTTCAAACATGTAACAATTTCCTGATGATCTAATAACTTTGACAATGATCTTATTTAATCTATTCATATCCCCCGTCTTTAAGTGTTTAGTGAAATATAAATGGATAAATCAGTGGAAATGTAGTAATGTAACACAAGTGAAGCTGAGGTGAATCACCTGGCTGGCAGTGCAGTTATTGAACATGCACTGCTTGTTGTCAGCTGACCAGTAGTGGTTGGTAGGACAGGAACACTTGTATCCTCCTCCAGGTGAGAGCAGACACAGGTGACTGCAGCCTCCATTGTTGGTCTGACATGGATGACCAGACACTGCAGGGTGGAGAAAACATGTAGGGAATATGAGAACACACAACTATATACATTTCATAGCAGTGCTTTATAAACGTGTTTTAGTCAAGAAACACACAGACACTCTATGTATGTGCATAGAAAAAAAAAATACCACAATATAAACGATGAAGGACGGCCCCACTGCCAACATAGCGTTGCATCTGAGCGTCTGTATTATGAATTATTATAAATTGCATATCTTTTAAAGTATGAACAGAAGGCTGCTGTATTTTATACGTCATACTTTTAATGTTTAGTACGAGATCTAAAATACATTTTGTTATTTTATTTATATATTCATTTATTTCTGTATTTATTTATTTGACATTTCTTTTTTCTCCAAAGTTGAATGTTGCCACTACTGTTTATGCAGCTATAAACTACACTGGTTCATCCTGATGTTCTGATCAACTTTATTAAGTTTTTCAGTAAAAATCCGGTAAGAGTAAGGTTTGAGCAGAATATAACATCACAGTCACTGTACTGCAGACTACTCCAACGTAGACTGCAGTATGCTAGACATACTTTTATTAAACCCACATATAGAAAGCTCAGGTTGCTGACAGTGTTTTCAAAAGGCAGTCAGTGGAGCAAATTGCATTGATGTTGTCAGAACACAAAGCTGATGCTGACACAACACACCCAGTGGAGTCTCCCTGTAACAGTCATAAGACATAATGAAGAGTAATAATGAGTTACAGCAGGTGGTACAGACCCTCAGGTTGTCTAGAGTGGTGGTAGATGTGGATGTCATATGGACGGTTCAGGTTACTGATGACTGTGGTCTTGTCAATACCATTAGTCTTGTTGGCTCTGTAGATGGAACTGGTCCTCCGTGGGTCTGTCCAGTAAATGTGATCCTCAAACACAGCAATAGACCAGATGTTCTCCTGACTCACAACTACAGACACACAGAATGCAAAATAAAAAGTCACTGTTGTAAAATGCAAATGCTAGTGTGTGTGTGCGTGTGCGTGTGCGTGTGTGTGTGTGTGTGTCAGTGTTGGGACATGTGCACTACGTAACTTAATATATTACATAATATATTACCAAAATGCAGTAACTTGTAATATAAATATATTACTTAACAAAAACAATCTAATATATTATACTTTTCTTTCTGCATTACTTTCAATATTACTTTCTGTCTCGTTGAAAATGTTCTTGTGAAATTATCTTGACAACTGCAGAAGTTAAATAACTACTTATTTTCTATTATTTGTCATCAAATTATTCATTCAGGAGTGACATTTTTTTTTTATTTAAGTTGATTTCATATGGATTTGGCCTGATAGCCAAGTGTGCTTGCTTTATTGTAGGTACAGTATGCCACTGGCCTACGCAATATTTTACACTAAATATTAAATTATATATTTTGTAAAAAGTTTTTTCAAAGTAATATGTAATAGTAATATTAGTATATTACACTTGCTCAGACAGTACTATTGTAATATAATATATTGCTTTAAAATTAAGGTAATAATTAATAAGTAATATATTAACAAGGTAAAGTAATATTCCCAACACTGGTGTGTGTGTGTGTGTGTGTGTGTGTGTGTGTGTGTGTGTGTGTGTGTGTGTGTGTGTGTGTGTGTGTGTGTGTGTGTGTGTGTGTGTGTGTGTGTGTGTGTATGTGCGTGTGTGTGTGTGTGTGTAAACGTGTGCTTGCGGCTCTGCCCGCAGGGTGTAGTGATGCGTCTAGTGCAGCATGCTAGAGAGACGTTGTGTGTAGAGATGCATGTGACCCCCCTCCCTTAGTCCCTGCCGCTGACCAACCCTAGGTTGGGTAAAGGAAGCCGAGTTGGGTAAGCCTTCCGAGGTCAGTACATAGCCTCTCCTTCACCAAGACCCCTCCCTTGCCTCCTCGTGGCAGCACACGGTAACTGGAGTCCCTGAGACTCCAGGCTGAAAGGAAGGGGATCGCCGGGCAGCAGTGGGCCCCACAAACACACCACTGCCCCACTGCCATGTGGGTTAATCCGGGAGGGTGCTGTGGCTAGGGGAGTAAACCCTGAACTTAAATCTGCATCCGGGGACAGGCACAGGCGGAATCCAACATACCGGATCACCGGCAGTCTCCTGCAGCTTCAGCCAGGTGAAGGTCGTCATGGGTTTCTCATGCCACTGGAAGTCGGCCTGGCTGAAGCGAAGATGGTGGGAGTGAGGACTGCGCACCCACACCCTCACCCTAATCCCTACCTCTGCGCAAGCTTCTTGCTTCAACCCCCCCCCCCCCCCCCCCTTCCCCGCCCCTCAAGAAGTCCTGTGGCGACATGGAATGGCGGTAGGCACAGGCCAAGGATGTGGCTGGGAGTGCCTAGTCAAACCATGCACACAGGCGGCAATGGAGTGATCGTCGTTGTGGCGTGGGATGGAGCAGCGCGTCACCCCGGTAGCTTTCATTGTGACAGAGCAGCCCCACACTGCTCTCCCCTGAATAGGGGAAGGACCTGGAAAAGGTGGTCCAAACATTGTCTGCTCCCCCAACTCCGGACGGTAAACCGCAACCGTCGGAGCATCCCCCTCGCGGTCGAAATACAAAGAAAACAAATAGGAACCTATCCATTGCTTCGTGGAATGTCCGCACTCTCTTGGACTCGGCCGAATCAACTGAGAGGCCCCACCGTAGATCAGCACTTGTGGCCCTTGAGCTCGCAAAGTACAACATCGACATCGCAGCACTCAGCGAGACCAGGCTCCATGGAGAGGACTCCCTTTCTGAGGTTGGTGCAGGTTACACCTTCTTCTGGAAGGGTGTTCCTGAAGGAACCCGCCGTATTCACGGAGTCGGTTTTGCTGTCAAATCCCAACTGCTGCAGTGCATCCCAGAATCCCCAATTGGCATCAACGAAAGGCTGATGACGTGGCGCATTCCCCTTACAAAGGGCCGCTTCGCCACCCTCATTAGTGCTTACGCACCAACCCTAGATGCTGAACATAACATCAAAGAGGACTTCTACCGGGCGCTAGACTCCATCATCCAGAAAACCCCAGCAGCTGACAAGCTCATTCTCATGGGTGACTTTAACGCTAGAGTGGGCACTGAACACCTCGTATGGAAGCATGTCATTGGCCAACACGGAGTGGGGAAAATGAACAACAACGGGCTACGGCTCCTCTCCCTCTGTGCAGAACACCACCTGGTCATCACCAACACCACCTTCCAGATGAAGAACAGCCTCAAAACTACCTGGCAACACCCCCGCTCAAAGCACTGGCACCTCCTGGACTACATCATTGTCCGTCAGAAGGACAGAAGGGATGTTCTAACCACCAGGGTAATGCGTGGAGCGGAGTGTTGGACTGATCACCGCATGGTCAGGTCCAAACTCCTCATGCACATCCAACCCCGCCGCCCTAGGACAGCCCCAAATAAAAAACTCAACTGCACTGCAATAAACAGCTCCACTACAGACGACCTTCGACGTCTCATCGCAACAAACCTTGAACAGATCCCTGAGGAATCCACTGACTGGCCAGCACTGCGTCATGCCATCTTCAACGCTGCCTCAACGGCGCTTGGTCACTCTAGGAAACGTCACCAGGACTGGTTTGACTCCAACTCTGCCGAAATACAATTACTCCTTAAAACCAAACATCAAGCACACAAAGCTCTCCTGTCTCGCCCTGGATCTCCTACCCTGAAAGCCGCCTTTGTTGCAGCAAGAACTGCGACCCAGCGTGCCCTCAGAAGCATGGAGGACACCTGGTGGGTGCAGAAGGCAAATGAAATCCAGAACCTTGCAGACTGCAACAACACCCAGGGCTTTTATGATGCTATCAGAGCCCTCTATGGCCCTAGGAAGCGGACAATTGCCCCTGTCCGTTCAGCTGACGGGTCCACCCTTTTTAAGGACCGTCACGATATCCTTGGCCAATGGGCTGACCACTTTCAGACCCTCCTCAACCACGTTAATCCTGTTGACCCTCAAATCCTGGACCAACTCCCTGACTTGCCACCAGTTATGCATCTTGACACGCCACCACAGTACTGTGAGACCCGCCAAGCTGTCAGGGGCTTGAAAAACAACAAAAGCGCAGGGCCTGACGGAATCCCGGCTGAGGTGTTCAAACACGGCGGGTACCTCTTAACACGCCGCCTGCACCTCCTGATCTTACACATCTGGGAACATGAGACTCTCCCACAGGACTGGAAGGATGCTGACATTGTGGTTATCTACAAGAATAAGGGTGACAAAGCCGACTGTGGAAACAGCCGTGGAATTTCACTGCTCTCAATCGCAGGGAAAGTTTTGGCCAAGATCATGCTCACGAGGCTGACTGAGCACATCTCGGAAGCTGCTCTACCGGAGACTCAATGTGGCTTCCGGAAGTCTAGATCTACTACCGACATGGTCTTTGTCCTGAGACAACTCCTAGAGAAGAGCAGGGAGCACCGCAAAGACCTGTACATTGCTTTTATTGACCTCAGCAAAGCGTTTGACACCATCAACCGGGAGATGCTCTGGAAACATCTAGCCAAACTTGGGGTACCGCCCAAGTTTCTCGCCATCCTGCAGCAACTGCATGCTGGGATGCAAGCCAGAGTGTCCACAGGAGAACTCCAGTCAGAGTTTTTCAAGGTTGAACGTTGGGTCTTGAAGCAGTGTGCTCTTCAACCTCCAACCTCCTCTCTCTCTGCCATCACCTGTCTCTTCCATCGTTCCCTGGGACACAACGACGGCGTCCAATTAGAATACCGCCTTGACGGAAATCTTTTTAACATCCGCCGCCTCCAGGCTCGCTCGAAGACAATGGTCTGCCAGATCTGCGAACTACAATACGCAGATGATTGTGCAGTTCTAGCACACAGCCCAGAGTCTATGCAACATGCCCTCAACACAATTTCCACTCTCTACCAGTCCTTTGGTCTACAGGTCAACACTCAGAAAACAGAAGTCATGTCCCATCTCATTACTCAACCTCCCTCCCCCCACAGCTTCCACATAAACGGCATCCCACTAAAATCAGTTGATCACTTCTCTTACCTTGGCTCCACACTGTCCTCCCACTGTTCCCTTGACACAGACATACATACCCGCATAAACAAAGCTTCATCAGCCTTTGGCCGCCTGCGCAGCCGGGTTTTTGAGAACCGGAACCTGAAGGTGAGCACCAAGGTCGCCACCTATAACGCGGTATGTGTGTCCACTCTGCTCTATGGAGCAGAAACATGGACGCCTTACAAGCGGCACATTTCAAATCTGGAGGCCTTTCACATCCGCTGCCTTCAGAAGATCCTTGGTCTGACCTGGGAAGACAGAGTACCCCACACCGAGATCCTGGAGCGCACAAATTCTATATGTATGGAAGCAGCTGTGGCTAAAAGACACCTGCGGTGGATAGGACACACCATCCGCATGCCTGACCACCGCCTGCCCCGCCAAGTCCTCTACGGCCAACTACACAACTCCAAGCGTGCCGCCGGCGGACAAAAGCGCCGCTACAAGGACTTCACCAAAGACGTTCTAAAGCGTGCCTCCATCAACCCCACGCAGCTTGAAGCCCTGGCTCTTGACCGCTCAGCCTGGCGGGTCACCTGCTCCAGGGCGGTGAATCAAATTCACAACACCAACCAGCAAAGAAGGTCCGAGAGACGTGCCCAGCGACACCGGAGAGAAGCCGGTGTACCTCCAGCAGACGGGTTCCCCTGCCCCACCTGCGGAAAGATCTGCGGGTCACGCATCGGCCTCCACAGCCACACCAAGTGGCACCAACGGCAACAACGCTGACCCCCCCCCCATCCCTGAAGCAAGCGTCATCATCGTACACGATGGACAGCTAAGATGTGTGTAAACCTGTCTGTCTGTTGGTTCCATCCAGGTTGGCAAACTCAATGTATTTCCCATCGTTGGTCCAATAGATGTGATCATTGATGTAGTCTAACGTCAGGCCTGTGGGCTTGGAGATCTTCTCCTTCACGATGACTGTCCTGTCGGTGCCGTCCATCCCCATCCTTCCTATGTGGGGGTTGTTGTTGTTGAGACCACTGTCTGACCAGTACAAGTATCTGTCAGGGAGACACTGTGTCAGGTCACTATTCACAACTAATCACACATAGTGGGAATACAATATGATGGACGGACGGATGTAAAAAACAACAAAAAAACACACACACAATTAAATTGTTAATCACAGTATGAATTATCCACTTAAAAGTGTAAACAGCTGTATTCACAGGATGGTTGATAAATCCAGTGTTTGGTTCATGATGTCACCACAGTGTTCTTACCCGTAGCGTACATCCACAGCTATGAACAGTGGCTGGACCAGGTCAGTGTTGAGCAGGACTGTTGGGTACGACCCGTTTAGTTTGGACACACCTATGGTGCGATGCATATAGTCACACCAATAGAGGTTTCCTCCTATCCAATCAACAGCCAGACCATATGCTCTGATGGTCGCTGTGTTGTGAATGACCTGTTAAAGGTAGGGGAAGTGATTTCACTTTTGTCAGATATCACCCAAAAAATATTTTTTTTCTGTTAAAATACTATTATAAGGTGTGGAAACCACATATGGAGTTTCCCCCTCCCCCACGTTAGCAGAGGAGCTAATAAAAGTTCCCCAGGTCACCACAATTCTCCTCCAATCAGGAGAGAGCAGCAGGTTCACATAGTGTAGCTACTTTTGGGGGCCCCTAGTGCACCAGGCTGGTACTACACCATGAATTTCAAATCACTTCCCCTACCTTTAATGAATACAAGCACTCTGAATATACTCACCATGAATTAATTTTTACATTAGAGCAACGTGTCAAAGTATGGGCTGTATGGGAGGTGTGTGTGTGTCTGTGTGTGTGTGTGTGTGTGTGTGTGTGTGTGTGTGTGTGTGTGTGTGTGTGTGTGTGCGCGCGCGCGCGTGTGTGTGCGTGTGTGTGTGTGTGTGCGCACGCGCGCGTGTGTGTGTGTGTCTTTTAGAAGGTATTGGAATCAAGAGTAATTTAAATGATTATGTTATATATTATATTATTATTATATTACATATTTCCCACTCAACACCACCTGCACAACAACAACAATCTGTTTATTCAGCTCCTGAATGCAATCCATTAATTCAACACCAAATGCAATGATATAAAGTAAAATATATATATATATATCTCATCTTTATCTGCTGCATATTCCACATTGTAGTTTATACAACAAGTATCCTTCATTCATTTTCATAGTTGTCGTTGTCACACTGACCTGGACGTCACTGCTGTTGATGTACATGACACTGATCATGGTGCAATGCTTAGGGAACGTTTGTGTCTCCTCTATCCAGTAGATCTTCTGCTGCTGATAGTCAAAGTCCAGAGACCAGGCATTCTCCAAGTCCTGTCACAGCACAGCAGTTGTGTTAGTATCAGACTGGAATACATTCCAGCATGTCAAAAGCAGTGTGTGTATAATATTGTATAGGATTACATAGGATGTGTTGTTATTATGTCCAATGGTTTTCACCTGTTTGATCACTGTGGAGCTGGAGCCATTCAAGCTGATCCTCATCAGGTTGTTGATGTTGGCTAAGATGAGGAAGGGCTCCACCTCTGGACAAAGTCAGACATTACACTTGACTTGGTTTATTTTTAGAAATATACACAAATAAACCCCAAAGCAAGACAGACAGACAGACAGACAGACAGACAGACAGACAGACAGACAGACAGACAGACAGACAGACAGACAGACAGACAGACAGACAGACAGACAGACAGACAGACAGACAGACAGACAGACAGTCTTACCTGTGGTATCATGTGATGGTGGTTTAGCCTGAAGAGCTGAGGAGAAAAACATAATCTAAATGAGCTTCAGTGTAACAACAGCTGGTATTGGTTGTGTTTGTGGTTTATCTGTTGACATACACCAGAAAGATGTCCTTTGGAAACAAAAATAAACACATAGCGCTGCTATTTTTACCACAGGATGGAAATGAGTTCTACACTTTATATGAAAGAAAATGAAAATATCTGGCAAGCAATAGTTTGTTGTAAATTAACAGGTTGACCGAGGCTCACATTTACTACAGAGCACCAACCTGGAAGAACAATGTGACCTGAAAGAGAACAGTGTTAACTATCATAACCATAGAGTAAGAAAATACAGAGACGCAACTCTATGACAGCTCAGCTCAGCTTCCTCAAGCTTCAGTCTGACATTGTCCGCTGTCTGAGAGATTTCAAGGGGAGGCGATTATGGATAGCAGATTTCAATACACCAGATAAGTACCTACTTAAAATACTGCTGCTAGCAGGCAAAAAGGAAAATAACCAAAAGGTTGCTGAACAGAAACACACCCACGAAAGGAGAGTGGACAAATATTGTACAGAACAAATATGAAAAGGATAAACTTACTTTCTCCATCATGAAATGTACAGATCCTCACGGCCCCCAGGCAACTGCCTATAGTCTGCCTAATGGCAAAAACACCCCTGATTGACTCCAATGAGCAAACCTTTATACAACAGGGACTACCCATAGTTGTGATAATCTTGTTAGTGTGAACATGCTCTGCTCCTGTGTCGGCAGTTATGTTTAGGGTTAGAGAACAATGAACCTTAATGTCATGTCACCGTTGTTACAGCTGGACAGACATGGAGACTCCATCTAGCGAATAAACATTCAGAATTCAGTCAGAATCAGTGCTGCAAACAAATATTCCAAATATTCCAAAGAATATCCGAATATTAAAATGTAACAAAAATCCGAATCTCTAATTTAAGGTTTGAATTTAAAATAAATAGTAATACAAATGCTAGTGTGAGTTCCTACAAGACTCTGGCCCACATAAATTAAAGCATTATACAAAAATAGGCTTTTAGAATAATAATGAATCATTAATTTCATCTCGCAAGACTCAAGAGAGTCTTGAAAGTGGCACCTTAAATATAAAAGAATAAAGAAAGGTGCCACTTTCAAGAGTTCACTTACATTTTTTTTCCATATGGGGAGACAAATCAACCCCCCCCCCCCCCTCCCCTTCCAGATAATGATAATGACAGAAATTGACTCCTAGCCCCCGGGGCCCGACTACTGACAATCGGTTGAAGATGGAAACAAACAGCCTGGGATCAAACCGGCAACCTTGTGGTTACCATCCAGTGACTCTACCGCTGATCCACTGTCACCAAAGAGCCGCATGAGGCTTGTGAGCCTCATGGTTGGCCAGGCCTGCTCTATACTATATGTTGCATGTCAATGTATGTATTATTAAGAATATAATAATAATAATTATAATAATGGTAAAATCAATGATAGCCGGTCACTCTGCACTTTGGACAATGTAAAAAAATGAAAACCTAAAATGGTGGTTTCCCCTTTCCTAGCACATTTACGGTAGAACTGTGTCACACTGGCTGCCTCACAGCCGATACCGCACCGTAAAAAGTCGTCTGTTAAATGAGAAAACAAAATGCAATGTGTTCTGCTGTTTACTATAAGAAAAGGTAGTCCAATACTTTAATAAGAGAAAAGAAATACTTGTGGGGGGAAAAAAAGATTTCTACTTGATTCTTCATTAAAAAAAAAAGAAAGGTGAGGTTTGCACTTTATCCTTTTGTTCAGTAAGAACCAGCCTATTCTCTGCTGGACTGAGGAGAATCACATGAAAACATATTTAAAATAAATAGTTGTCTCCTTGTCTTTGTAGGTTTCAGAGAAAAAAAGTTTTTTTTTTTTTTTTTTTTTAGTGAGTCATTTCACATCCACATCAGCCAACAAGTGTCATCCAAGCAGAGTGATTACCTGAGCTCCAGAGCAGGAGGAACACTATCACTGTCTTATCCATGTCTGGATTCTCTCACACTGGACTCTCAACTGGAACTTCAGCGTTCTGCAGCGACTGCTTCTGGTTGGGATTCTGCTCAACACTCTCTGTCGTCTGTGTGTTTTATCAGTGACATGTCAGCTCCTCATACAGTATCTCTTCATCATCATCATCACGTGGTTAAATTCATGCCTTTCTCGCTTACAGGAAGCTAAAGTTCCTCCCCATACGGAGAATGTTAGATAAATGTCACATATGCAATCTCTTGAAAGTGACTCCTGTCATACAGCCACTTCACATAAAATACTGGGAATATTATAATATCTGTTTTGAATGTTGTATATAATTCTTATAAATTACAAAATGATATAGGTTTCACTTGACAAAAAAGTGGTCACTTTTATCAGATAGAGAGCTTATGTGCCAAATTCTGTGAGAATTGAACAAAATATGTAAGAATAGGGGCATAAAGAGTGTTTTGTAGAAAATTCAAAATGGCGGAAAATCGATATCAACAGAAATGGACGTGGCCTACATGGAGAGATGCGTCATGACCAAAGGAATGCTGGGAAAAAAGAATTCTGAATTTATGACCTACTACGGTTCAAGAGTTATGGGTCAAAACGTGAAGTGGGATGTTATAGCGCCACCATGAGGCTGACCAATAAACTATTTTGGCTCACTGTTGGTGCCACGAGCCACTACATGCGATTCAGATTTGGAGAGGTTTGGACATTTGGTGAATGATTTGTGGCACTTAACTGTGAAATAGGCCCCTCCCACTAACTTTGGAAGCCAATTACGGGCAAACGATATGCTTGATCAAAAATCTGTTTGGTCACTTTTATCGGATAGGTCCAGAGAGCATGTGTGCCATTTTTTTTTAGATCTGACCAAAATATGTAGGAATAGGGGCAAAAAATGTGTTTTCGTCAAAATTCAAAATGGTGGAAAAACTTTAATGGCAGAAATGGGCGTGGCCTATATGGAGAGATGCATCATGACCCAAGGAATGCTGGGAAAAAAGAATTTTAAGTTATGGGCCAAAACGTAATACGTAAAATAACCATAAACCGTAAAGTGCGGGGTATGAAATCACCTTATTGTAAGAGTGGGCATCAAATACCCCACGGATGTGATGCCCACTCTAATGCTCTCACACAATCTGGCACAATGTACTTGCTCCAGTGTTGCTAGAGAGAAACAAGCAGAAGAAGAATTCACAGTTCACAGTTCACAAACCAGCAATTTTCATTGGCTTATAAAAATGTCATTTTTTGATGAAAACAAATGATCTTCTGAACTTTTGTCCGGATGGGGCCAAAGTTCTCATGTAGCAGGTTTCATGCAAGTTGATCAAAAATCCAGGCAGAAAATCAGGCATGAGCATTTTTCCAACTGCTTAAAATGGCAGGCACTCTGGGGGTGGAGCTTACTGCTCAAAGTGACAGATGTGTTGCACATGAGTCAATGAAGACGTAGAAATGACTTTTGGCCAAACGAGGCCTGAGTTGTGCTTGTCCAAATGTTTCAGTTTTAAAAAACTGCTAAAGCACACCCATTTGAGCAATTGGAGTAAGGCTGGTTTTAGTGCTATTTGGCATCCCCCTCTACCAAACTGTAAAATATCATAAGCAGATTACGCTGCATGTGTAGATTAGGGGTAATAGAAGAATTTTCACAAACAAGCAATTTTCATTGGCTTGTAAAAACTTTCTTTTTTTTTTTTTTTTTTTGCTAAAAACAAAACTCACACTCATTTTCAGGTTCGTATGGCTACATGGTTCATGTGTAGGTCATTTTCATGCATTTTGATCAAAGATTGTATGAGATGTTTTTCATATAATTCATTATGGCGGTTATCTAAAGGTCAGAGGTCAAAAGTCAGAATGTGACAGTTGTTTGTCATAAGGACACGCATAAACGAATATAAGTTACATTTTTGACAGTCAAGCGGTTCATTAGTTAACAAGAGGGGACCATGTCCACTTCGTGGACTGCTTAGTCCCTTAATAATAGTAGTAAAAACGGCATGATATGACTGTGAGTCTGACTTACCAGCCAGGCTTGGTCAAATCAGCTGATCAAATCATCTCTGAGCATGAGTGTGAACTACTTGCGAGTGCATCCTGCAGAAAGCATGCTATGCATTATTACAGCCAATGAGACTAGCACATAAACTGCTGCTTCATACAGATACTTGTTGACAAGTCTCTGTCTGTATCGCTGATAGGATGGATAATCAGATATAATATGACGCCCGTGCTCACACACATACAGATAAAAGCAGAGACAGATAATTATCTTATGTAACTCAAGATGAAACATCCTGTCTCAGTGCGTCTCGCAGGCTGTGCTATCAAACATTTCTCCCTGTGATGTGAGCCTGTATTCCTGCATGCAGCAGCTGCACAACAAAAACTCCTGTAGTGTGAAATACACGACTATCTGTTCACTCACCCACATCTTTAAAACTCCTCTACAGTCTGTAGGAGCCGTAAGAGGTTGCAGGTTTGATTCCCAGGCCAAGTACACCATTAGAATAACTCTGTACATACACAGACTCATAATGCATCTACAAGCTGATGTATAGAAAGCACAACATTGTGTTCTGCTCAGCGTCTGTTTGTAGATCTTACAGAGAAGCAGGAGTTTCTTAGCAAGGCTCAGGATTACCATCAGATTCAAGGGTTCAGGCCTGCAGTTTGTCCTCATTAATCAAAGATGTACATCCTGCTCTGCTCTCACATCCTCTGCCCTTTACACCCACACACAACATACATACAGCTCTGCTTAACTAGCCTAACTGAATGTTCCATCAATGTCTTTATGAGATGAGTTGAGATAAACTTTATTAACCTCTGAACGCTACAACAGCATGTGCAACATCTCTGGAGTGGAAAAAACAACTGCCAAAACTAACTGACTAAAAAGATTCAATAACTTAAACTGGATCCGTGTGTTTGTTTTTTTCACTGTGAATTTTTTCACTGTGAATTTGGGGGACAAATGCGCTAAATGAGAATCACAATTATCGTTTACACACAAGTTGACACAAAACCAAGGTATAGATTTGAAGAGAGAAAGATCACAGTAAAACTCATCCACCCTACAGCTGATCTTCTTCCACACAGGGAGGAAAACAGCAGGGGAAAGTTTACTGAGATGCACTTTGACACATCAGTGCTGTGATGACTTTACACTGCATCTAAAGAGGTGGTTTCCACACACACACACACACACACACACACACACACACACACACACACACACACACACACACACACACACACACACCACACACACACACACACACACACACACACACACAGGTTCTTATCAGTGTGACTGACCATGTCTGGAAACCTGCGCTGTCCATTATCACTGATCTTTATATTAGATTAAATATCTTATCACACCATGATGCTATTCTCCTCACTGACATTAATACACTAGATCAGCACTGGCTAGAGTGCAAACTGGTGCATGGCCCACTTGTGTGTGAGCGGAGCAAGCGAGCAGAGAGCAAGACTACCCTGACACTTCCAGGAGATAAATGCAAAGATTAAACTGCATGCATTCAAAACTGATTGCATTATTAAAGGGATAGTCTGGATTATTTTTAAATTAAGCTGCATGAAATACTTGCCATTAATATAGTGGTGTCAACTGTATTAAGTGATTTCCAGAGTCCCATGGTGGGAATTCTGCTCTGGTTTTGGTGAAATATGAAGTAGTTCTGGTCATTTTTGGGAGGTCACTGGGGGCCACGCAGTGAAAGTAAATGAATCCAAAAAAACAACTTGCTTTATGTTGTTGACCTATTTCTAAAATATTAGCACATCCTTCATTCATTTTGACTCCTCTATCACAGGGAACTATGTATTTTGTGTCAATCAATCAATCAATCAATCAATCAATCAATCAATCAATCAATCAATCAATCAATCAATCAATCAATCAATCATTATTACAGACGCATGGTCCATAGACATGTAAAAAAATATCACTATGTCCCAAAAAGTAGTTCCATGTGATAGAGGAGTCAAAATGAAGGAAGGAGGTCCTAATATTTTAGAAATAATTCAACAAAACAAATGATGTTAGTTTTGTGGATTAATTTACTTTTACTGCGTGGCCCCAGGGACCCCCAGGGACCCCCAGGGACCCCCAGGGACCCCCAGGGACCCCCAGGGACCCCCACAAAATGACCACAACTACTTAATACTGACCAAAACCAGAGCAGAACTCCCACCATGGGACTCTGGACATTAATAGAGTTGAAACCACTATATTAATGGACAGCATTTCATACAACTATCCCTTTAAAGCTCAGTTTCCTGCTCTATGATCTCCTTATAGTAAAATGAGAAAGTAAAACAATGAGTTCCATTCATGGTGTGAGCAGTGTATAACAGAGGGCCAGTCCTAATAACTAATTAAATATCATCCTGTGGGCCCAACATCATTCATTTACAGGCCTGATTTGGACCCCGGGCCTCCAGTTTGACATTCTGTGGTCTAAAGTGTCTGTACTCAACCAGTGGCCATTCAGATTCCCTTTTTTAGCCCTTTGATTCTGTAACCTATTGTCACCCATGTGTCAATTAGCTACTGTGATACTGCAGAAAACAATTTATGGAAAGAGAGAGAGGATTATCTGGAGTAAGAATAAATGTGCATTCCTGTTGAACATAGGCTGCTATTATGCTGTACCTTGTCTCCCCCTAGTGACCGCATATGGACACACCACGCTCCATCGCTACTAACTAGTGGAATCAGAGTCACTGAGTAGAAGAGTTGCGGC
This sequence comes from Benthosema pterotum, assembly GCA_039105355.1. Lineage (NCBI taxonomy): Eukaryota > Metazoa > Chordata > Actinopteri > Myctophiformes > Myctophidae > Benthosema > Benthosema pterotum. The sequence goes on along the minus strand of CM076975.1, from coordinate 49,282,818 downwards.
ATTCATAGGCGGGCCAGCGGCCTTACCTATATTTCAACCCTTTTAATTGAAAGGGACACCGAGCATCCCCAGGGCCCACGAGAGAGGGAGAGAGAGAGAGAGAGAGAGAGAGAGAGAGAGAGAGAGAGAGAGAGAGAGAGACAGAGAGACAGAGAGACAGAGAGAGAGAGAGACAGAGAGAGAGAGAGAGAGAGAGAGAGAGAGAGAGAGAGCAGTAGGTGCAGGCTGGCTCCTGTGGCAACACAGGCAGGTTATTAAAAGGAACAAAAAGGTTGACTAACCTCCAGTAGTCTCCTCCATTTTAACTGTGATTTCTGGGACGTGTGAGGCGATGTCTTCATCCTCTTCACTTTTCACTGCTGCAGACGTTGGACCATCAGCCTCCTCTGGTCTTTGAAGGATCTCCTTGTGTTCCTCTTTAACGTGTGGAGGCTCTGGTTCCTCCTGGAGCAGACTGGAGATCCTCTCCTGTCCAGGAGAATCCTCCTCTTTACACACAGCCATGTGGAGGATGTCTAGAGACAGAACAATAACATCATGAGTCAACAATGGATTCCTAAAACATCCTTAGGAGCTTTACAGACGCTTGTCTTGTCACGTTCTGTCTGATAGTTCATGAAAATGTTCAGAGGTAATGTATTATTAAATTAAACATAACAACCTAAATGGCATACTATGCTATATTCACCTATCTATCCTACACAAAGGTTTAATTCCCATCAATGGACAATTTTCTCATTGTGCCTTTTATACACTTAAAATAAATAAATAAATGTTATAATAATACATGTTATACATATACATGTTATAAATCTAGCGAATTACAATCTAGAGAATTACAATACTCGCAGAGACAACGAGGGCACGGACGGGCTACGTGCACGGACAGAGGGCGTTTTATAGTCACCACCTTCGGTGGAGACAATAATTACTTCAGTAAAGTCAGAAGCAGCAAATCATGGAGCTCCAGCAGGTGAACACACGTTGGACAGCTTCTGCGCATGTGCAGTTGTTCACTAGCCCTGTAGGACTCTGAAGGGATACATGCAGACTCGGCCCAAATAATACTCGGACCAACCGAAATGTCAAGACATTGAGGGGTCAGAAAACCGAGCTCTCGGGAGGACCGTTGCTTCCTGAAAGAGGGACTATTTCCAATATTTTCCTGAGTGTGTACAAATGTGAACCAAATGGACCCTAGCGGTTGTATTAAAAAAAAAGAAAAAAAGGGGGGGGGGGGGGGGGGGTCCTAAAAGACTTGATAGAGCCGCCATTGGACTGATCCCATGAAGTGAACGGAGTTTGCGACAGCGTAACTCTGTCTATACTCAGGGCAGAGTATTATTTGGGCCGAGCCCTCCTGTTACCCTCTGAAGCACGTCCTCTCCTGAATAAATAATTGGATGACAAATTATAGAAAATAAGTAATTATTTAACTTTTGCAGTTGTCAAGATAATTTCACAAGAAGATTTTCAACGAAACAGATTGACAGAAAGTAATATTGAGAGTAATGCAAGAATGCAGAAAGAAAAGTACAATATATTAGATTGTTTCTGTTAAAGGGGTACTTCACCCAAAAAAAAACTTTTGGTCATTTTATGGTCTACTCAGCCTCATGTGAACACACCAGACAGTTTATAAGTTACTCCTTTCAGTATTTAGATATTTGATGTTCATTAGTCTGCCATTAGTCTGCCAGACCCAAACCCATTATAACTTAAAACTCCATTTTAACCATGACAGATTATTCGAAAACAACCCATCTTTTTTCTGGTGACTTATATTGTCCTCCTAATACGTGAGAGGGCAGTGGAATTGCATCTACAGTTTTCATTTATTTTTAAAATATTGTTTTGTAAAATGTAGCCCCCTCCATATTTGGGAATGCCCACCCAAATGAATAAAACAATATTTTAAAAATAAATGAAAACTGTAAATGAAATTCCACAGCCCTCTCACGTATTAGGTGGACAATATCAGTCACCAGAAAAAAGATGGGTTGTTTTCGAATAATCTGTCATGGTTAAAATGGAGTTTTAAGTTATAATGGGTTTGGGTCTGGCAGACTAATGGCAGACTAATGAACATCAAATATCTAAATACTGAAAGGAGTAACTTATAAACTGTCTGGTGTGTTCACATGAGGCTGAGTAGACCATAAAATGACCAAAAGTTTTTTTTTGGGTGAAGTACTCCTTTAAGTAATTATATTACAAGTTACTGCATTTTGGTAATATATTATGTAATATATTAAGTTACGTAGTGCATATGTCCCAACACTGAATACTAGTAGGCCTATTCCCTTTATCACTTAATCGCGCGATCAGAGCACTGCTGCTCACGCACCAGTACGCAATGGCAATGGCCTACTTGTGTGCAACGCTCAACTTGGTACTAGAACAGAGTGCAGATCTAGTTCTTACTCCAACTAATCCTGCTCTATTTCTTTCTTTATAATTACGAGACAAATAGGCAAAATCAAGAGAGAGAAAGTGATATTTGTTTGTCTCATGGAATTTGACCAAATTGACATTTAGCTAGGTGCTAAACCTGCATGTCTTCTCAACTCGCTGCGTTCTGCAAGACATTATATCCAAAACCAGTGGGCCAAAAGTAAAATTTGAAGGTATGATTTCTTGCTTTTTAGCATTAAAAATAATGCCAAATAAGAATAATAATCCAAATGGCAGTGCCTCAGTAGGTTGTGTGTGTGTGTGTGTGTGTGTGTGTGTGTGTGTGTGTGTGTGTGTGTGTGTGTGTGTGTGTGTGTGTGTGTGTGTGTGTGTGTGTGCGTGTGTACGTGCGACTGTGCATGCAAGCTCATAATGTACTGTAGTGAAAAGAAAAAGGATCTGAGATTACTGGAAATACCCCAGGAAAGTACCACAGAATGTCCTTTCCTTTTCAACCAGGCCTTGGGTCACTCTGTGACTTACATTATAACTTATAACTAGGGCTGGGACTTTAACTCAGGGGTTTTCAACCTTTTTCATCCCAGGGACCACCATTTATTCATGATTTGAGCCACGGACCACCATTTGATGACATTTTAGCAACCCACAGATTTGGGAAACAAAACAGGCAAACATAGATCAAGAATCAACAATTCTCCTACATTCTCTAGTTGTGTAGACTTGGGCTAATTCAGATGATGAACAAGTCAATGAATATTTTAACTCTTGAGAGTGTAAACATGAAACCAAATGGATTTTTGGATTTGGTTTCATGTTTGCGCTTTCAAAGAGTTACATCTGGCTAACCAACTTTCCATCATTTTGCTGGGGACCACCTGGAGTCCTCTCAAGGACAACTGGTGGTCCCCCTACCACTGGTTGAAAACCACTGTTTTAACTGATTAATTGAGACTAATTAATCACAGATAAAATGACGCGATTAACAAAATTAACTCATTTTAATCACCACACAGACCCCCAAAACTAAAGATTTCTTTTGCTTTTGTCCAGGCTGGATTTCGGAAGCAAAACAGTCAAACCTACAGATCAAAATGACCATTAATCTCCTACATTCTCTAGTTGTGTAGACTTGGACTAATTCAGATGGAGAATATTTTAAGTCTTGAGAGTGTAAACATGAAACCAAATGGACCCGCAAGGGTCCATTTGGTTTCATGTTTACGTTCTCAAAGTGTTACATCTGGTTAACCAACTTTTGATCTAGTTAACCAAATTTTGATCTTGTTAACCAACTTTTGATCTCGTTAACCAACTTGCAGTGTCGACACAGTTTTGATTTAGAAAAACTCACACGCTATACCAGCTTGTTTTAATTGACACAAAAATGCTTCTTGGGTCAAATATTGGTATGCGATTAATTAAGATTAATTAATTACAAGGCTTCAAATTAATTAGATCAAAAAAATGAAATGAGTCTGATGAGATAAAAGTAGAGCTTTGAGCTCATACCATTTCTTATAAACAGTGTGCCGCGTAGCTGTGGCCGCGTCAAGGCCACAGCGAGATACTGAGTTTGTTGTGGAAAGGTACAGAAGAGTCAGAATTCTCCAGGACAGACACAGCGCTGGACCTGTGCTTTTGAGGGGTGCCCCGGCTAAAGAGCTGATATAATGTGAATCTTGGTTCGCAGTATAACAGGTCGTATCTGCTTTCAATCATATAATATTCATTTGCTGTTCATATTCCTCTCATGAGAGGGATACATTCGATCCCATTGTATAGTCAATAAATATGTCTAGGTCCCACAGAAGTTACGTCTACAGCCTCTTATTGGACTTTAAAGGTGGTTGAACTTATACAGACGCATCAAGTCTCACTCATACTCTCACTCAACCTAATAGGCCTATCATACGTGCTGATGATGTGACAGTCAGTGGTCAGCTGCATGTCCTCTGTCTCTGTGGCCTCAGGGTGACCTGAGCTGGGAACAGGAACACATTGTTAAACACATAGTGTTTCAGATCAGATTCAATTTATTGTCACTGCTCAGAGTATACAGATACTCCTTTCTGTGTGGAGTTTGCATGTTCTCCCTGTGTCCCCTAGGGTAGATACCCTCACAAAAACATGCAGTAATCCTATCTCTAAACTGTGGACAGTGGACAGTACAGCAATAAATAAATAGGCAGTGATCATTTACTGGACAGTACTATAAGAATAAATAAGTCAAGTAATAAATAAGTCAAGTGGGAGGGTGTTAATGTTCAGTCATTGGGGAAGGGCAGAGTTCAGCAGGGAGACAGCACCAGGAAAGAAACTGTTCCTAAGCCTAGTGGTGCTCGAACCGATAGTCCTGAACGGGCTCCCGGATGGGAGAAGAGCAAATAGTCCATGGTTTGGATGAGAAGGGTCTTTTAGGATGCCTCTGGCCCTGCGCAGGCACCTCGTCGATGATGTGCTGGGCAGTTTTGACCAGTTTTGACAAGTGTTTGTTTATGTACTACTGCAGGGGTTTTCAACAGGTGGTCCGGGGACCACCAGTGGTCCCTGAGAGGGTCCCAGGTGGTCCCCAGCTAA